>VZRL01003719.1:896369-966547 GCA_013397895.1 Origma solitaria | reverse complement strand
AAAAAAGGAGTACTTAGGAAAGTGAGAACTTCACACTGGCACAGAGAATGGAATACATTTCCCCTATGGCCTCTGCGAGCCCATTTAAATGCTCCCAATATGATTACTCCGACCTTCAACTTTCTATTTCCTTCTTGAGCTGAAAATCAGTTCAACTATGGAGACAAAAAGAAACAGTAACGTTCAACTTCTAGCCGAAGCTATAGAAATAAAAATTCCTATCTTGGGCAAACTAGATTCTGAAAAAAGCCCCCGGTGCTGGAGCTGCATAAAAAACTCAGCTTTTCACTGAAATGAAAGTTTGCATTCAGCCATCGTATTTGTTGAAAACTACCTGAAACACAGCTGGACCATAGCCAATGGCCAAGAAATCAAAATTATGATGGAAAACGCAAATGAAACAAAGCTGTAACATTATTTTCAAGACATTAACACATCTTTAGCTATCAGAATTTGGTATTTCAATATTTACATTTAGCAATGCTGAGGAGGAGATCCCAATGAAACCAGCATGCAGTTCATTGTAACACCAGACGTCTTAATTTGTGGCCAAATTAGTTCTTTTGTGACATTTCTCCCTTTAACATTTATTATTATAATTTAACATTTAGGGCTTGCCCAGGTAAGGGGCAGCAGGTAGATAGGGACTGCCTTGCCTTAAACTTTTGAAGTAATTCCTGCAATTTTAGTCTTTATTTTGAATCACCACTCTGAAAATAGAAGGTAGCTATTTTGGAAAGTTAAAACAACGGAAAAAGGAGAGGCTGTTCTTCAGAAAAACCAGACTAGCAGGAAAAACACTTAAAACAACAACAACAGAGGAAGGGGAACTGTATAATTCTGTTTTATATCACATCAGGTTTCCAAATGAATTTATAATAACTAAAATTTATTCAAATTTGACTAGTACTGGATTTAATAAACTGTAATGTTCTCTACTGACCTTTAATAAAACTGCATGGCAACAAGAAGTAATGGAGATAATGAGGGACATAATGAAAATAGTACTAGACAAGCTGATAAACTCCTCTGTACATCATGGTAAAGCTATTCTTTTCCCAAAGCCTGATTTTGCTCAAATACAGAGATGTGCTGAATGTTATTGGAAAACCATTGTCAAATACTATTAAAAAAATCAACTCTGGCTCAAAAATCAGATGGTGAGGGGAGCGAGGGTTTCAGCAGGGTCGGCTGCTACACCTGAGCTGGCAGAGAAGGGCTGGGGCAGCGCTCACTGCTTCCTAAGCTCCAGTTCTGCTAAGTGGCATGGCCACCTGCCCACCGCTGCCTGCCAAATGTGTGTCACTGCTAATTATAACTAGTTCAGAGACGGCAGAGTAAAGAGAAGCAGGGAGCCCATCATTACACAGAAATACTACAAAGCACGGCCTTATTTTACCTACATGAAAGACAGATTTTTGTCACTCGATAGCAGCGTGAACAGAATCCCACTAATTTCCATGGAGCAAATTCAGTGACTCTCAGCAACCAAACTCCTGCGGCTCCTGCTCTGTCTCTCAGAACAGATTTATTAGTTAGGTGCTGCACTGAGGTTCTATTTTCCTTGCTTTTTATCAGCTGTATAAATTGGGTTCAATATCCTGAACATTGTGTGGCCTTGTTCTATTTTACCCAATAACTTGCTGAATTCTATAATAAATGAGTAACTCCTTGAACTCTGAGTTTATGGATCTAACCCTTCCACCTGTGTACCAGCCACTGAAACAGCCACCAGCGCTTCCAAGTATTCAATTTCCCTTATCTGTACCTTCTGCAGTTTGAGTCTCATTTCAGGATGAAGATGTCCAGTCTAGAAAGACACTCAATGTGCTGCATACACAATGTCAATACATTTTTGGTGGCTTTTCTACAAAGAAGGAGCAATTTCTACAAGGCTCATCTCCTCTGTCAGGGTACAGGACTATGGAACAACCCTTATGACCTTGCACTTGTATCTCATGGGCAAAACACAATCAAGACAGGGACAAAGGGCTTCCCAAAGAAATGTTTCCAGGGTGATGGCATGCACTGCAGTCCTGCAGTACAGTGACCTTCCATTCTACTGAATCTAACCACAGAAACATGGCATTCCCACCAGTTACTTACAACAATACAGACATAACAGTATTTGAGACACTTGGTGTCACTGTTTTTCCTCAGGTCCTTCTTCTACGGGATATGAGGGCCACTTTCTTGCCCTGCACCTTCCTCTCTGCCACCATTTCCCTCCTTGTCCTCAGCACTTGACTTGACATGAACATCAGGACTTGTCACTGCCTGTCATAACAGACTTGCATTGAGCCCATCCCTGTCTCACAACTTTGTACACTGCTTCAGCCCTTACTGTAAAGTCTGCACAAGCCCAAGATGCAAACCCAAGGTGTGCTGGGCATACATGTGGCTTGCATGGCCAGGTTTTAGTAGCAGTGGGCTACAGGGGACTTTTGGGAGAAGCACCCCCGGTGTACGATGGAGTCAATGCCAGCCAGCTCCAACACAGTGACTGCACCTCTGGGATCACACAGTTAAGGGAGAAAAAATCTGTACAGTTGCTGCTGAGACAGAGGAGTGAGAATACAGGAAAGCAACAGGTCTTCAGATCCCAAAGTCAGTGCAGAAGGAGGGGCAGGAGGTGCTCCAGACACAAGACCAGAGATTCCCCTGAAGCTCATGGTGCACACCATGGAGAGGCAGCTGTGACCCTGCAGCCCATGGAGGAACAATGGGAACGGAGATCACCTGCAGCCCATGGGGGATGCCATGCCAGAGCAGCTGGCTGCCCAAAGGAGGCTGTGACCCCATGGGAACACCATGCTGGAGCAGGGTCCTTGCAGGACCTGCAGACCTATGGAGAGAAGAGCTCATGCTGGAGCAGGCTCCTGGCAGGATCCAAGGCCCTATGGAGAGAGGAGCCCATGCTAGGGCAGGTTTGGTGGTAGGACTTGTTACCCCACAGGGGACCCACACTGGAGCAGCCTGTGCCTGAAGGACTGCACCCCATGGAAGGGACCCAGTCTGGAGCAGTTCATGGAGAACTATAGCCCATGGGAAGGACCCACATTGGAGAAGTCCATGGAGGGCTGTCTCCTGTGGGAGGAACCCCACACTGGAGCAGAGGAAGGATGTGAGGAGTCCTCCCCTTGAGGAGGAAGGAGTGCAGAGACAACATGGGAGGAACTGACCACAACCCCCATTCCCTGCCCCCTGCTCTGCTGGGTGAGGAGGAGGTAGCAAAATCAGGAGTGAAGCCTAGGAAGAACAGACACGTAGGGAGAAGGTATTTTTAAGATTTATCTCTCATTACCCTACTCGGTTTTGTTTGGTGATAAATTGAACTAATTTCTCCCTGAGTCAAATCTGTTTTGCCCCTGACAGTAATTGCTGAGTGATGTCTCCTGTCCTTATCTCGACCCACCAGCCTTTTGTTACATTTTCCTCCCTGTCCAGCTGAGGAGGGAAAGCAATAAAGCAGCTTTGCTGGGTACCCAGTGAACACCAAGGTCAATCCACCACAACGGATTGACCTTTTCTGTGCAACAAGCTCCAGGAACACATAGCAATGCTGATCAATACCCATCAATGAAATGGACCATTTTATTAGCAACAGAACTCTGCAGGCAGCTTCTCTCACTGAGTTGGCTGGATGCCACCATGAGCTGCTCTTAAATTCACCCCCTGTAACTTGATGCATCATTGGCAGATAGCACAGGGAAAAGGCAGGTAGATTGTGTTCACTCCATCATCGATTTTACTGTAAAAAAGAAAGGCAACTTGGGAAATAAAACATTTCTTCAATTTCTCCTTTTAATACGTGAAATTCAAGTCAAAAGCTAGAAGGTTTTCTAGCATACAAAGCCATATAACTCACAAAGAAGATGACTGCTGACGATAGGATTCCAGCACCTTTCAATATCACTGTATTGGCTCTGACACTGACTCAGCCCACGGCTGCAACAACAGCCAGAGAACCAGGAGATGAACACACTGTGCCTCTCTGCTTCCATATTTCTAAGCACCAGGTTCAGCAGTCAAAGCCATAACTCACTTAAGGCTTCCTGCTGATCTGTTCTGCAGGTAACTGCTCCAAGCAAAAAGTAGCAGAAAATGTAAGTTAATATGCAAAAATGAAGCTGGGCAATGAAACTTTAAAGGGGCGGCCACTGACCACNTGAAAAATTGGGGGGGGGTGGGGGAAGAAGCAGTGATTTATAGAACTAAGTTAATATGCAAAAATGAAGCTGGGCAATGAAACTTTAAAGGGGTGGCCACTGACCACAATCAGGGGCAGACAGAAGACTGAAGAAATATCTTTTCATATCAGGCAAATCAGAGGTGACGAGAAAGAGAAAGCTGCTTTGGAAAGGACCCCTGGAACAGGTCACCCTTGACAGGCTCAAGAGAAAGCCTACAGAGACATCAGCACAGCACTTTGCTGTGTGTCAAGGGCATGCTCAGGAAAACCCAACAACACAAACTTCACAGCTTGCTCCAAAAATCCCTCAACCTCTGCAGAACCCCAGGACCTGCTCCCAGTTACGAGCTTGTTCCTGTTTCAGGGCCATCCTGGAGCTGGGAGGCCTGGGGTCTGTATGATCATTTCTGCTGGCAAACAGCCATTTCAGTGAACTGCTGAGGACTTCTCTGCAGAAGCAAAATCATGTCCTTCCATGCTTGAAAATGGAATAAAGAAGAGAATACACAATTGTGCAACAATAACTAAGGGTAGAAATAACATGGGGATTGTGCATGATTAATGCTGAGGATAGCAGAGAAGATATCAGAAAAACTGTAACAAAAAAGAAATAAGGAAGGGAAAGCAGGAAAGACCTGTAGGATAGGGAGGTAAAGACATAGCTGGAGACAGGGTATAAGGAAATGGCATGTGCAAAGGAAAAAGGAAAATGATAATGAAAACAGAAAGTGAGACAAAGATGAAATCAAAAGTCCAAACAGCAGATATTTATGCCACAATAAAGAAGACAATTGAACTGTGTGTCAACACCCTTTCTCTGCATGCACCTTTGAGGTACAAGTAAGTGTTTCAGCCTGGATGCCTTTGCATCTAATTTGTACTGTTTTGTTGCATTTGTTAAGACAAAGCTAATCCTCTCTGTATTGTTCCCATTTGAAATTAGAAGCAACTTTAAAAAATGTTGAACAACACAGTAGAAGAGAGATAAGCCTTTTATCTGCCATACTCAGCTGCAAGCCTCACCACACAACCACATTTCATTGTTCCAGCTGTTCAAGTAAATCTAAAAGCTAAACTCAAATCTCAGAAACCAAAAATCTATCAGAGCACCAGAGACCATGAAAACATATGAGAAGCAAGTTGGAGCCTATCCAATCTGATGCAGACTGCTGACTCTTCCAGAATGTTACACACAGTGGTTCTGCAACAGCAGTTTTTCATCTGTGATTCATTTTAAACTATAGATCTGAGCCTGTGTAAGAGTTACTTATCTAGTTCATGCTGGATGCTCCTGACAAAATGCATAAGGGAGAGTTTGGAAAAAAAAAGTCCCTTTAAAAATGAAAAGGTATACTTTGGAAGTGAATCCTCTGCCTGCCTCTGCTTACAGCACTTTGATTTGCATCACAGAGCAACACAATCCGCCTGGACTGGATTTGTCTCTTCTGAAATTAAACCTTACAATGCTAACCCAACAAATTCAGTCTGAAGTAACCTCTTCATGAAGCACACCACGCAAGAACTTGTGAAGGCAGTCTAGGATTATAGAAATTTAGGTCAGAAGGGTCTCTCATCTACTCTAGGTGCCACCACCAGCAGTTTAGCTTGCTCAGGGCTTTGTCAGCTGTGCTCCACAACCTCGCTGGGCAATCTCTTCTGAAATTTTTTCCTTGAAATTTGATTGTATGTTCCTTTTCTGCAACTTGTGACTTCTGCCTCTTGTCCTGCTATCATTCAACTCTAAAATGACTCTGCTTCTGTCTTCTCCATACCCTCCCCTTAGATAGCTGAGAGAGCAGAAGGACCCCCTTCAGCCTTCCCTCAAGCCTGAAATTTTAAAAGCGCACCTAAGACAGAGTATCTGCTTTCAGAGTGCTACACCACGGTAACATTTTCAATTTTCTTGTCAAAAGCATTTTGTAATCAGCAGACCCTCTGCGTTAACTGCTGCTTTAGAGCCCTGCTCGTGCTGCACAAAGCTGCTCGGGGATGCAGCCCCAGCCCTGCCCTGCCATCTGTGTGCACTGAGAGCAAGGACAGCGTGCCCAGGAGCACTGCAGCACACTCACACAGGTATGGGCTTGGCTCAGACAGAAGCTTAATTACATTAGCCCAAATAAGTCATTCAGCAAAACCGTTCCAGCAGACAGCCAAGAAATGCGCCCTTGAATACAAACTCATCCCTTCAGTACTGGTTCTGAATAGGAATTAAGGAGAATTAAAAATATTTCAGATCTTACAAACACCAGTCTGAAATGGCAGTTGCCTAGATGGCTGGTGGGATTTTGTCACTGTCACAATTTCATGGTCATTCTCAACCTCAACATTCATACAAAACTAATGTGATACAGTTCTGACTCATCACTACTTTTTTTATATATTTGAAATCTCAGTAGCTCCCAGCAGCAACTAATTGCTTATTAATTCCACCACAGAAGATGCTGTAAGGGATTTACAGTAATTAATAGAAGCTAATCTGCTTTCTGCCCTGAATTATCACTCCTACACATGAATTTATGAAGCAGTGACTGACCCCCAAGCTCCAGAACTGCAAATACAAAGCTGAATTTTGTGCTACCTTTTCCATGGTCCTCAGGAAAGGCACTGGCTTTGTGGAAGACAGTAATACAAAACAGAGCTTTCCCTTTTTTTAAAGAAGCCAAGGGAGGACAGTTGCATCCATCAGTTCTTCATCCATCACCTTCCTGTCACCTTTCAATTTATTTCTGTCACTGAGAGGCAAGGTGTAAATGCTGCTCACAACCACGAACCTTGGTGACTATTTATAACTGCAATCTGGTCTACTGCTAATCCTTTACAATACCTCTCCCAGATTTATTTACCTTGGCCAATAAAGCTGAGATTCACAGAATTGGCTGCATTTGTTGGGAATTCTTTACTCTGTACTGATAATGAGCAGACAGCTATATGGAGAAAAAAAACCCTGCAAGTCAGAAAGTCTGAATCAGCTCAACTTTATGTTTTAGTTATGCAGAAACCATCCCACCATCCATTAGACCGACATTTCTTAGGGGCACTTATGATTAGCAAGACAGGGAGCAGCAGAAACGCAGCCCTCCCTTCTCTGCTCGATCCAGTTTGTCATCCAGCAGGGATTTCCCTGCTGACATACTGAATGCTTTTCCATTGACACTCCAGAGTACCCAAAGAGATAGACAACACACTTGCTAGGAGGCCAAATGAGTGGAGCCCCCTTCCAAATCACAAACCAATTTTTCTTAAATGATGAAAAAGTAGCTGCAGAGGGGTTAGGCTCATTTTAATGGAGAGCAGCTGTAAATGCTGGCACACATAATTTGTAAAGGAATGCCACAAATATTTAGATAACAAAAACTACAAACAACCTCTGTGATGACAAAGGTAAGAGTGATAAGCAGCCATGATTTAAAACAAACTAATTATGTACAATAAATCTATTCTCTTTCTGGATAAAGAACATAGGAAATTTACTAAATCTGGTCATGAGGAAAACATAGTGGGATGGAGTGCAGCTGCAGAAATGTCAAACTATCCTCACAAGGTTATACTTGACATTCTGGGGGAAATGCAAACAACAGAAACTTGGAAGAATTATTCCTAAATGTCCTTAAAGAGCTACAATTAGCTGTTTCAGGTCAAAATGATACCAAATAGCAGGATGGTGGGAAGAGCAACAGGAAAGCGAATTTTGCCTCTTAAACTTTGCCATTAACTGAAGGAAATAAATGACAGGCACTCCAAAATTCAGATGCTAATACAGCATTTCTGGAGCAATCTAATGTGGTAATAAGCAATTGTTACATAAAACTGTATGGCTGATTCTTCTGTGCTGCTTCTTTTAAGTTATGGAATGAGATCTTGTCCTTCAATGCAAATTCTACTTCAGCTTCAATTCAGTTTCATCTATGCATTTTAAGTTCCCAGCAAAAAAAAAAAACAAAAAACACAACAACCCCCCCCAGATTTTTAACACTGTAAGTCTAGGGGGAAAATAAACCAAAGTCCAAACCAGCCTACTGTATTATCACAGGCATTGTTTTGTGTAGCTACAGGGCTTCTTCAATATAGCCCCAAAAGTCAAAACAGAATGTTGTTCTGCAAGAAAAACGTATTTGCCCTCTGTCTAAGTGGCAAAGATGACTACTTCTAATGAAATATATTTTAAAATACATGAGTTTTAGTAGAACTCATCCAAGAGTCTCCAGAAATGGTAACTCACCTATCCCTCACTCCCATTTAACATTGTCAAGCCATTTTTTCACTTGCTGAGCATCCAGGCTGTCTAAGACATAACAGTTCTGTGTGTCCTTTGGTGTCATGGAGTAAAAACTCTTTGTTGGGCTAAGAAACTCTATGCCATATCTCCAGCCAGCTGATTTCTCCTCCTTGTTCAAGGAAAAAAATGCCATGCTATTAGAGCTAGATTGAAAAAAAAACACAGCTCAATTGCCAAATAAGCAGTGCACATTTATGATCTGGAGGCCGAAACAGAGAAGCTGTCTGCTCCGTAACATTGACCAGGAATATGCTATTCTGTACTAACTCTGGCACTTTAAATTGAAGACTCCTTAGTTTGGAATTTTGCCATTACTTTTCTACACAGACGAGCTGTAATAATCACTGAAATTAGAAGCATTGCAACAGAATGATTATTTTAAGAAACAGAAGTTGGTAGCATGACAAATTAAGAGATAAATCCAGAAAACTAATCAGTGTCATAAAGGAGAAAGATGAAATTCTGGAGTAAGCCCATAACATTTCAGATAAGTTATGAGGAAACGGCACGATGCCCACGGAATTCACCTTTGGCCACTAGTCCCCATGAGACAGAGAGAGCACTACTAACACAGGAGATTACAGCTACCACAACTGAACAAAACACAAAATCTACAAAATTTAAAAAGCAAAATTTAAAAAGCAACAAGCAAAATTCAAGCAAAGTTACGTGTAAGGAAGTTTCCCTAGGGCATCTCATAAAACACTTTTAAGCTTTTTAACACTCCTTTCCTCTGTTAGAAAACTTGAGCATTAAGAAATTTGTCAGACAATATTCAAGGGAAACCTACCTGACTCAAGCACACAGGTAATCTCAGACACTTGATCGACCCTCAAAAAGCTGCTGTGTATAAATTAGTGTGGTAGTTACCTCATGAGTTTTCCCTCATTTTATGGTGAGTAAAAGGAAAGATGGCAGAGCCATTTCAGTTTAAGGTTTTGTGTGTTCATAAATATATGCATCTATTTGGATCATGGTTACATCAGTGCTAATATTGAATGCCTATTTAATGTTCTTTTTCCTAAACTAAACTGTAGCTTAATATTGGTCTAATGAAGAGATAGGTTTCCAGTTCCCTTCAATTAAGCAAAAGCAGTAATGACCATGTGAGTGCTCCTACTCTAGCTCAATAAAACTGATGCCAACAATGGCATAAGCAAACCTGTTCTTAAACTGTTCAGCGTAAACCAAAATGTTCAATCAGCCTCTCTTTACAAAAGCTCTGGAACTGTCATCAGAGCTTCTTCAAAACCAAGTGCCGGACTACTCTCATAAAATAAATCTGGCTTATCTTCCTTACCTACAGTAAAATGATACCAGGCAAGCATTTTATCTTTCTCCTTTAGTCAATGGGAAGACACTTGTATTCAAACCAATTCTGCATCTCCATCAAAGGACTAAGGAACTTCTGCTGTTTCTTACACAGTGGGAAAATGACTCAGTTCCCTACAGAAACAGGGTGAAAGATGAAAGCACTAATGCCATCTTCAACAGATACTGCACCAATGCAGTGCTCAACAGAGTTAAAAATCTCAGTATGCTATTTGCGGTTCACACAAAAATCCCCCCTGTAATATCTATAGATATTTGGTATCACCTCTGTGAATGTAATTCATTATACTGAAATCTCCTTTTGTGCTTCTTAAATCCCATTACTGATTTACTTCCTCCTGAATACATTATCTAAAAAATAATGCCGGTAGTGCCAAATACGTAATTTCATTAATCATTTGTATGCTACTCAGTCTCTTCAGGCTCTTTAATGTCCTCAAATTATTCTGATTCTTCTGTACCAAGAAGATGTTCAGGGTGATATTGGGACTGGGAGGGGCTGACCCACAAAAGTCACGATATCCTAAACAGATCTGTGACAGCTGCTGCAGAGCAATATTATTGTCAGTCAGCCAAGGGTGATGGGCCACCCATCATACATCCTCCAGCCCAGAGTGAATCCTGATGCCTTTCAACAACCAACAGTAAAATCCAAAACTGTCAAAAGGATTGATCCACCAGAGAATGTACAAAAATAAAAGAAGTCCCAATAAAAGTAGTCCCAAAGTAGTCAAACACTTATTTCTTCCCTGGCAATGACTTAGAAAAAGGATTTCAAAGGATTAAAATACGACCAAAAGAACAAAATAAGGGCAACATGCCTCTTTCATGCCTTGAAAATAGAGTGCCTGCTAAACCAAAGCCTCACTAATCTCTTGCAGTATTTCAGTAAAATGTAAGTGTTGGTAAATAAAAATCATGTATGTTTTTCTTGAGTCAGCTCTGCTAATGCTAATGATAATAAAGTCTCAGTCCACTAGTTGGTTGGTTGGTTTATTTGTTCAGAGAATTAGGGGAAGAACATACAGAAGAGACTATTGCCAGGGACAGTGTATGTTTGCAAAAATTTGAGATTACTGAATATAGTTTGGATTTTATCCCAGATGACACAGTTTGTAGGAAAGGACACTCTTTTTGATTTCTTCTAAGGGTTTTGTATTCTTTTAAAGGTAAACAAAAGAGAAATGTATCTAAAAGGTGCTAAACTTTCTGATGTTTCACTTCAAAATGGTGGACTACCAGAGAAAAAGTCATCCTGCACAGGATAAATGAGTATTTTTTGGTTTAGAAATAAAGTAAAAGAACAAATGGTCAGAGGTAACATAGCCAGAGTAGGTGGACTTAACATCTTTCCTAGGCCTTAGCTGGACTGCATTAAACTATAGCAGAATCTATTGCATTCTGGTCTTCAGCCTGTTGACAGCTGTTGCAATTTGTTCCAAATTTCAGCAGAAACTGAAAAGGCTTTACATCAGCTCTAACCTCTATCAGCAAGGAAAAGGTTGTTTTCATTACTGGAGAGTCCAAAGAGCTGTTTCTCTCCTGTCCACTGAACTTCTTTTAAGAGAAACAACTTGGACAAGAAAACACTGTCTGTTTCCAGCTGTAATGGGCATGAGAGCTTTGATTACTAAGTCATTTTCACACAAAACCCCAAGAAAAAAGCCAATAACTCCACAGATTGTATGAACTGCCCTCCAGTGCCAAGGTCAGTCACCTCGCTGGGGTTATCCTCAGCAGTAGAGTCAGTGCCAGCCACACAGGCGAAAGCAGCCACAGGCAGATGTTAACCTGAACTCTGCTTGTACAAATTTTAACTGTTGGTCTGCATTACATTTTTAAGTAGGTATAACCAATTCACTCAACAGAATGTGCTCTTGCAGCAATTTGCTAATCCCACTGGTATCTTCCACTGCACCATCTGCCATCCCTGTTCCTTTGTGCTACTTTGTAATGGGACTTTGTGCTCCACAAACAAGCCCAGTAAAAGCAACTGGACACCAGCTTTTCTCCAAGGAAAGAATGAGAGCCTATGCAAAAACCATGGAGGAAATCCACAAAGATGAAGTAGGTACAATGCAGGTCTCTCTTCAAGGTTTATTTTGCATAAATTTGCATTGTGAAGAAATTGGTTGGATCTGCCCTGTTTCTATTTCTCTTTTTTCTGTCCTCCCTCGTAGTCACTGTCTTCTTTAATCTCCACTGGAGCTTAAGAAGGAGCTGAGAATACAGCTTCATTCCTTCAGAACCACAGCCAAAAGAATACTAATTAGTTTTTGTCTTTTGTTGTTCTCACACTTTAGTTGTAGTTAAGCCAAAATATCCGAGTCCTTTGTCAACAGCAGAAGAGTGCAGAGACCTAACACATATTTGTAAGACAAAGAAATAATGACTGCTTCCTCAGTTCCATGTGGGAAATAAAATCCTGCTGTTTCAGGGAGGTGTAACATTATGTACCACCGAGCACCATCAAGTTATGTCCTGCCCTGTGCACGAGGACATTCACTGCAGTCACTGACAGCAACACATTCACTGACCTCATTTTCAGTGGCTCTCACTGCAATGAATGCTTCTGCTCTCCTGAACTCTCCAGACCTGGACTGTTCCTTTCTCATTTCTGCCTTAAGCATCTGGTTCTGGAAGCTAACATGATACATGGTACCACAAGAATACTGACCTTCAAGTGTGCCAATGTACTAACACCTGGTCTGACACAACGGTAAAAGAATATTTGCACTTTCTAGAAGACAAGAGTGTCTTTAGCCACAGCCTGCTTGTAAAGCCTGAATGAGTCCCAGCTAACTAACAACTACTGCTTTCTCTGTTTCTCTGCATGCTCATCCAAGGAAAATGAACACACACCCTCCATGTTTAGCATCAAACTCCTCTTCTTGACTGGCAAGGTTAGCTACTATCAGTTTATCATATGGCTGGTCTGCTGCAAAATATTAATTACACAGCTCAAATTATAACCATTAAGTTTTCAAGGAAGGAGGATTTATTGAATAGGACCCAAGACTCCTTATTTCTCTGCCTACTTGTGTCACTGATTTAATATGCAACACTGGTCAAATCCCATTGTGAAGATTGTATTAAACTAATCACAACACTATTTACACACCTCAGTGAACACTATGAGGACTTTAGTCATGCGGACACCAAAAAGGTACTAAATACAGCAATCTTCTGTCACAGAATTTTGAGTCAAATAATGTTAAGAGGCTTTCTGGGCAATACTAATGGTTTTCCATCAGGGCTCTAGTGATGATTTTACCCTGAGGATCTTGGTGATCCTTGTTTTGGCTCTATGTACTGACTTACAGGGCACTTTCCTGCATTAGTCATGCAGATCTGCTGTTACTTCTTATGAAATGGTAACAATCTGGGTAAGAAAATGATGGAAAAGTAAATCTCATTCTGTTACAATATATTTAGTAAAGCTAGGAATTAAATCAGCTAGAGTGAGACTGCTTTCACTACTCTAATATACGAACCCCCACGCAAATACTCCTCCTGACACATCCAGATGGGTATGACAAAATCTGGACATTTTTCATAGCTTCTATGAAAGCCACTGTGGTCTCAAGTGACCAAACTACTGACAAAAGCAGGAGTTCAGTCTCCAACCTTATTCCACTCGTAGAGAAGTCTGCAGACCCACCATGATATTGCCAAGCTCATGTTAACAACAGCAAGTTTCTCCAAACCCTTCTTCCCAGCTGTATATCAGAGACACAGAAAAAACTATCAGGTGGTACAAACTCTCAGTTGCTCCTGACCTGGAAAAATTTGAACTGAAGCTAAGGTGAAAGTTGACCCATGCCATTAGCAGTTCTCTGGAGTTTTTCAGCATTTCATTTTCCACATTTGTACACGTTGACTGTTCTTAAAACATTTAAACATGCCATTTGGTCAGAAATGAGCAAATTGTCACCTGTCTCACTGCTTGGTGAAAAATAAGATAGCCACAAGTTGGACTTGAACTGTGATGAATGGTGCTTCTGTCTTGAAAATGATGCTGTTACAGATACATAAGTTAATTTCCTATTTGCTGCAGTAAAAATGTAAGTGAAGAAGTTTTTACACACAACAGTGAAGGGACACATATATATAGATATATATATGTATGTATGTATATATGTATATACCAACAGCCTAAGCTGTGTGCAACAGGCATGGTAGAACAAGGACCACTGTTTTTAAGCATTTTTAAACAAAGGTAATAGCAAACGGGACAACATCAAGATTCTCTAATAAGCTGGCTTTCAACTACTTATATACAAACAACTTGTTAAATAGAAGACGCCTACACTATAAATAATAGACACAGGGACTGGCAGAGCACTATAATCCAAAGATTCAAGTTTAAAACATTTTCAGTTATTTGCAAACTGTTCCTCACTGCAGGATACATATTAACATGTAGGTAACGAACAGTGTAACTACAGTTTTCTTTCAGTGTTAAGAACTTCTAAAGAAGATGTTTTTCCTTCTGAACAATGCAACTACAATAACACTTTACTACAATTTCTGAAGAGCGAAAAAGCCCTCTTCAATAACAATACTCCACACAAGTACAAAGATTTGAGATTTTGTTCAAGCTAGATGCAAGATAAATCTTTATTCAGACATAAAAAGTCCCACCATTGGGAGGATTTTTATGGATACTTTGTAGTATAATACACAAGTCACTCTTCTCCAAGGATTTTTTCAAAGCCTGAGTTAGAATTTGCAGAAGGATTATTGTATTTGATAGAAGGCTTAGCTGTGTGTCTAATAAAAACCACATGAAAGAGGGCAGAAGCAATAAAAATCAATAGCCCAATGTTCTTACAGGGCTAGGAGGATGGATATTAACAATACAAAAAACTTATCATGTTATTTACCAGTTTTGATGCAAGCTGCAAAAAGAAGGGAGTCATTTTAAAAGAAAAATCAAAATAACTGAATCAGTTATTAAAAACAGAGCATATTTTCTGCTTAAGATGCCTAAATAGAGGCGTGCTGCTCTATAGCTTCAAGTGACTCACTCCCGTTATTGCTCACCCCCGGAATGGACAGGAATACACAGGTTTGGCAGCCTGGCAGAGATTTGTGGGAAATCTCTGTCGGGTATCTCAACAACTGTCAGAAATAAAATGGATCTTGTTAAAGCATGGACAGCTAGGACATTTTTAACAGGCTTTTAAGCTAACCTACCAACAGTGAAAATTCAACACCTTGAAAGACAGCCCCAACCTGACAGGTCACTACCAGGCTTCAGTGCACACTCGCCTTTTGTCAGAGAATTTAGAAATAATAAGTGACAAATGAGAAAGATAAAATGGAAGACAGTGTATTAAATAAAGGCTAGTATTTGAAATCCATTACTTTCTTGGAAGAAACATTCTTGTGGAATTTCTCTGCTCTGAAAATTATAATTATTTCACTGCAGAATGAACTGCAAGCACCAGATGTAAATTGTAACAGTAACTGGGAATGCTTATGATGATCTCTGACTTTACAACTGGATATAAGGCATTAATATTTCTCACATTAATTTAGTCTAATATCTCAGGTACATTCTGTTACTCAAATATACGTGTACATGCACTAACAGAAAATTGTAGTATTTCTAGGATTATTAAGTTAAGTCTGGGAACTGTGCCATTTAGTACCCTAATTCTATCAGATCTCACAGAGCTTAGGCCTGAACCATGCACTTCATGTATTAAAATGGCCATCACAAGTCACACCCATGACAACACTGGAAAGCACAGCGTGCCAGTGGTGCAGCCTCTGCAGGAGACAGAACCAAGGTTTTAGAAGACAAAAGATATTTCTCCATTTTCTCAGGGGAAGACAGTGCCCAAAGAGATTAAAAACATGATAGCACCACATGCTTCCCTGCTTCTCTATCCTTCAGTGTACCAGACTAAACAGCAAGATTATCAGTGACTGATGTAACACTGAGGAAAAAATGCAGCTGTTTAGGAAGGAGACACAATTCTGCCTCATAGTGCTTCCTCAGGGACAGCAGAGCTGTTTGCTCCACCATATGGTGCTGTTTCTTGTAGAGTTTGATAATGTCCACATAAAATTTGCTACATTCCAAGCTCAGCATGAACTTCAATCCCACCTCTGCAGTTTCAGGTCCTTGTTGGCTGGTGCAAAGGGCCCTAAGAAAATATGTCCCAGCATGAACTTTAATAGTAAATGAAATGACATGAGCTAGAAAAGATTTTACAGAACTGTCAGCACTTATGAGGGTGTAGGTTAATAAATTTATTAAATATGGGTACAATGCTTTGCTCTCTCCCTCTCAAAAAAACCCAAAGAAACACAACACAAACAAACCAAAATTCTTCCCCAAACCCCAACAGTCAAGACAATGAGACAAGGCCCAATCAGCTCATTGTTTCCAGGGTTCTTGTATTTTTAGTTTCTCTTTTCTTTAAAGCAGCAGCTATTTAAAGATGGTTGAAATAAATTCATTCAGAGATTAAAAAAAAAAAAAAAAGCTAAAATAGTTTGAGACAACTATTTTTGCTTATGAACCTAGAATGAAATTACAAGCAGAACACCATTAATGTAAAAATGCAGCAGAACTGTGCGATAGGGTAGTAAAAATCCTCTCAGGCTTCCTCAGTGAGAAAAATAAGCTCTTAACTACTTTTCATTCCTGTGCAAAGGGAACACAAGTTTTAGGAAAGGATCAGCCTCCTCTGTGGCCCACGAATCTTTACAAGAGAACTGTTAACATGTCTCACTTAGCTGGTAGAGGTGCAAGAGCCAGAACGAACACTGCTTGCATTCTCAATCTCAAGCTGATATGCAGGGCTTGCATTTGTGGGGAAAAAAAAAGTGTTTTTCCTATAAGTTGAGAAAATTTGATCTAGTAGGCTCCAAGTGGCAGTAATTGTGGAATGGCGCAACACTGTTTTAACACTACTTTTCAGGAAATAAACAACATAGAAAGTTGTCATGAAAAGTCTCAATGATTGCAAAGCTAAATACAGCTGGTGCTCCAGTTCCTGCTGCTAGAAGGTTATTTTCTGTATGTGGGAACGGTTCTCTCAGAAAGCATTCGAAAAACAAAAGTGTGAGCCAGGACTAGTTCAAATCTGAAGACAAATGAAAGGAGCTGCCAGACGAAAGAAAGGATTCAATGACAAGAAAGAAGTAACACCTACAAGACTCCTTGAAATTTCTGAATACAAGAGAAGAAAGAGATTGCATCATTCTTCAGAAAACTTTTCTTGATGGTTGTGCATCTTAGCTGAAATAATTTCTCTTACTAACCTGTTACATGCATGCTACCACAACCATGAGTTCGTTTATGTATAAACTTCCCAATAAGCACAGTGACCAATAAAACAGCAATACAAGTATTCTGTACCAGGCTATGTTAGTTTGGGTCACTGTGAGGCTTTTCCTGTGAACGGCAAAAATTCAGGGCAATGAGAAGGCTGAATTACACACTGATGAGCAGCCATGAGGTAATGGCAATTCTAAGCTTTTTGACACAAAACCTAGTTTTATTTTTCTATGTTCATGTTATGTTCAAGGCATAAAAAGTCCACACATTCAAGCTGCTTCAGCCTCTATGCTAGAACAGCACATACTGACCTGTCACAGCACAGCAGAATGGGTGTGTTTGGTGGCATCATTCAGGGCAGCCTCCACACTAAGCAAGTTCGTACCATCTAAGGTTACATCTGTAGGACAGACCAATACACCAATACACCAACTGCTCATCATACCATACTGTACCTCACTAGCAACATTACAACAATTTAGAAAAGGGTTGTATGAACCTTGCCAAAGTAATTGAAAATCGGGGGGCATTTTCCTGTGATCAGCAAAGCTCACTAAGTAGCAAAC
This sequence comes from Origma solitaria, assembly GCA_013397895.1. Taxonomy (NCBI): domain Eukaryota; kingdom Metazoa; phylum Chordata; class Aves; order Passeriformes; family Acanthizidae; genus Origma; species Origma solitaria. The sequence continues at coordinate 948,884 of VZRL01003719.1, read as the reverse complement.
TTGTATTTTTGAAAAAGAGCTGTACATTGAAAATGGACAACAGTGAACTCTATGTGCAGTCAGAGTGTGGACTGTCCTGCATTTTTTTCACTTGTACACGCTCTATGTAAAATAAAAGCTTCAATAGGAAATATGAAATTTAGGTTCTTTGTGACTGATTCCAACCTTGGAATCATATTGATCCCAGCAGATATGTCTGCACATGTTCTGGAATGTTCTAGATAGAAGGATCTTTCTGCATTGATAGCGTTGCAGGATGAGGTCCTAAGACTCTAAAGACAAATTAAAAGCAAATGGTAAACTAGTGAGATTAAACAGCAACAACTTACTGAGATTAAGCAATTTAAACATAGCAATGCTCCAATAATTTTCACATAGAACATGGTTCAACAGAAAATGGCAGAACATGCTTTCCTGTTTCAACTCTAACGAGAATCCCTCCAAAATATATGTCAACATTTGCTTTTATACAGCTGTCATCCTTTGGAAGGTGAAGGGAAAAAACCCCAAACACTGCCTCCTTATTACTGCAGACCAAAATTCATTTTTTAGGTATTTTGCCAGTTCACATCCCAATGAACTGCACCTGCCAGGCAAGGTCACATAAATGATTATGGAAACAAGTTTCCTTTGTGCATGAAGAAGAATGAATCATTTAGAAAAATGTGATATCTTCAGTACTACTTCTGCCACTATGCAATATGTCTATAAATTATGCAATTTATCAATATAGTGTTCATGAAAGTATTTTTGGAGAAGATGACCCTAAGCAAGTTTCTGCATAACAGCAGCAAGTGGGATTCCTCAGTGAAAGTGAAAATCTGGAGGAAGAATGCTGGAAGAACATATGCCAGCTATGCTACAACAGAATCTTCCAAACCAAAACAAGGGCCATCTGAAACGCTGAACTGTCAATCATGGAAGCAGCCCTCTTTTTTCTTTCAGCTGCAAAGAAATTTGAGGGAAGACCTTGCAGGAGATGCATAGAATCGACAGTGAAGCATCACACAATCAGAGGGATGCCCCAGCTGACAGGTTTTGTAGGTTCCTCTGAGTTCCTTTGCTACCTGATTTCATTCCTCCTTCCCTTCACAGCTGCATAATTGCAGATAGCATTGCAACCCTCCTCACAAGTTGCTAGTGCAATGTGGCTCGTAATCCATTGCTGAACATTACCTGGCAACACCTCAGAGCTAAAAAGTCCAACTGACCTCTGCTGAATAACAAGTTCTAACTACTTTGCTCCACCTCAGCCCTTGAAAAGCACTAGATCTATTACCTAAACTAACTAACTCAGTTTCTGAAGGATGAAATGCTGTCATACAAACTGATTATCCCAAGGCCTTCTTCCCACACTCCTTATTGCAGCACATGAGGCGTATAATCAACAATTTATCTAATGGGAAACACGATCTTGCATGAGCCAGACTAGAACATACAACAACCAATACAGGAATCTCTCATCTGTTTTTGTTGTTGACACCTCACACAGCAGTGGAGCTGCACCATAAGTAACTGGTAGTTTTTAAGTGATTTAGTTGTTGAACACAGAAAGGCATCTCAGCTGCTAATACACAAATGATTTTTTGCAGAGCAACAACTTAATTTTACTGTCTTCAAAACCAAGGGCCAAACTTCTAAAGACAACAGTAGTTCAGAACAATGCCTTGAAAGATGCTGATACCATTGCAATTCTCAATTCATGCACGAAGTAATTGACATAAAATGAAACAAATATAGATTGTTAGAATAATCTTGAATCCTGTGACACAGTGTAATTACCAATCAGCATAATCTTAATCTAATATCATAAGGCAATCATCTACTGTTTCTACCAAAGCAAGCTGAAAAATCCACATTTAGGCATGTTACATCAAATGTGTTACACCAAACTCTTTGGTTCACTCATACCTGTGAATATTGTACGTCATGATTGTGGAAATTCCCACTTGCAAATCAGTGCCTAAGATGCCCTGTGAAACACAATCTGAGATTTCTGTGCCAAACAGTTGGGAAGAAGTCCAAAGACTTTCTCCCTCTATAAAGTAGGTAAGGTAATCACCTCGTGGTGATGAGAACATCTTTCCTTTTCCCTATAAGTTAACCAATTCTCTGAATTCCGATTAGCTTAAAACCTGATTTTGCTTCAAAGCAAGCCAGAAGGGAAAACCAGAGGAAAAATAAAGGCTTCACCATCTTCAATTAGTGAACAAACATTAAACATTGAGCAATAAATTTTAGTTTTGCTTTAAACTTCTCTAATTGCTGATGAACTGCCTAGAGAAAACAGGGCTTGGAATGGGTGTGGAGACCATTTAGAGATTCCTCCTACATAATGATGAAGTCAGTATTTTAGTATTTTCTACATTGCTTGATGGATTTTTGTCTACTTGGAGACTGTCCTCTGAAGTTGGCAATCCAACAGCATACCTAGGTAATGTCAGAATCACAGAATATCCAGAGCTGGAAGGGACCCACAAGGATCACTGACGTGCATCTCCTTGCTTCATTTTACGGGGTTTTGTCCCTTCTCCTGATCTCACTGGTGATCAGAATATCTTGGTAAAATTTTATTTGCAGAAACTTTTATGTGTCTATTTCTCCTCTCACTACTTTCGTCTTAAAACATAGCAATGCCATTTATTCAGGATCATGGCTCTAGACTTCCAATTACATTGTTGTATTTCCTTCTCCCTAATTGTCAGCTTATTGCCTTTTTAAACTGCAGTAACCCAGAGTGGACATATTTTAACCTTCAGAACATCACGTAGGAGAAGAGGTTAATTTATGCATTTTGCACTGCTGTCAATGCATCTTGGCACAAGGTCTATTTTTGCTGTAGGTGGTACGATGCTGTTGATGCACAAAGCTCACAATCTGGTAGAGCAGTCAGATATCCTTTATTGCAGAACTTCTGCCCAGCCACCCATTCTGAACCCCTGCAGTAAATCATTCCTAACTGAGGGTGAAATTCACTCTTTGCTGGATGTCTGCTAAAGGACACCTTCTCAAAGGTTGGGTGTCCAATCTAATCTAAACTAGGCTGTACAAAATGCCTCTGAACGCAGTGAAGAGTGACAATGCATCTCATCCCATGCTAAGACAGATGTACATGGGCCGAACTGCCCTCCAGAGAGGCACTCCTCACAATTTGGCAAGGTAAATTGGATAGTTAAAGTACTGGTTTACAGTTAAGTTAAATTATGGCTGTCCAATTTTCAGACAGCTGTTCAAAGTAAAATACACTTGACATGCACTGTGTGCTTTCCTCATTGGTCTGGACTCTGTTCCTTGTAAACCAGAGAGAGATCAGGAAGAATTTTAGACTTATATTAATATTAAGACTTCATATAGATTTATGTCCCCTTCCAGCTTTAATGTCTTTGTCCATGCTTGATAAAATATCTCAGTCTCTTAACCAAAAGCACTGTACAGTGCTGGTTGCTGAAGTGAGTCCATCCAAAGAGAAGCCTCTTGTTGGAGGGTCTCATTTTGAAGTGAAGTATGAATTAATCGTGCAGAATACTGGATTAAAAGCAGTTTGTTACATAGGAGATATTTTTCCTATTTTCTTATTAGACATTTGTGACACTGTCCCTCATGAGAAAAGTCTCTCTAAAGAAAGGTCAAACTAAATTCTTGCTGTAGGAACTTTTTTCTTTGCAAATAATGAGCCCAAATAAAGTTTTAGAGGCAAGCACTAAGGCTGGTCTGAACAGAGAGAATAGAGAGAATTCTGAGAACAAAATTAAGAACAAATACTCGTACATATAAGACACACAGACCTCTGCACTCATAATTTTTACAACAGTGATTTTGATGATGCACAAAATTAATTTTAAAGCCAAATTTAATATATTTAATATTTTAAATAAATTTAATCTATTTTTCACAAGAGGTAAGCAAATAAATTCTAAAAATTACATGCTCAGATATCAACTCCCCTTGTTTGCGGCATGGAAACTGTAGAAAGCACTGCCAAACAGTTCAAGTATCAGTCAAGATAGAATCCGAGGAAGCTTCATCTAAATCTTGCTCATAGAATGCAATTTACAAAGCTTTGATAACAAATGCATCCCACTTGTATTGTTCTCCTTGAACTAACTGTGCTGGCCCTGGGGTTTAAGTGCTTCGTATCCACATCTTTTCCTCCCCACTCTCAGATAACTGTAGAGATTATTGACAATACTCAGTCTTTGCAAAACGATAGAGTAAATAATCTTCAGTAACCAATAAGCAAAACTAGAAGTGCATTTTGTACATCTTAAGCTTCAGTAAAACTTCCTTTTAAGAGCTTGTTGGTTTAAATTTGCATCACTGTCACACACATACTAAGGAGAAGCTGCTCTTCAAACGTTGTTTTTCAGTATTATACAAGAGAACTTTTAATTTCTGACACAAAAGGCTGTATGCTGGCATTTAGGAGCTTAAAATACTGATATCCTGCGGTTCATTTACTTGCCAGACCTGAAAATGCCACAAACAACACCTAATGTTGGATTAGCATCCAAACCTGCAGATCTGGTTTCTGCTCTGAGATGACTTTATTGCTGGAGTTTAGCATATATGTTCTTGGCTAACTTTAACCATGATCTACAAATGCCAATTACATTTACAAACTATGAAATACGCACCTATTCTCCTATTTTTTTCCTACCCATACATGCACAATTTTTTGTAGACATAATTCTGTGGGATTTGAACAAAGGAAAGGAACTGACTATCCTTTGCAGTGGATGTGCAAGTGGTCAGCTTTGTTCCCAGATCTCTCTATTCCTGACCTCGGAGGGATTTTATGTCACACTATTGCTGCAGAGCCTGCTGCCACCTCAGTCAACCAATCTCAAATCCTGCTGGCTGAGTTCCTGAGAATGTAGAGATGTCCTTCCAATGCAAACATCAACTCTCTGGTTTTAGAGTGGTGCAAAACCCTGCTTAGGTTTCCTAAACTAAGATGAATTTCAAAGAGATAGAAAAGCTTTTAAAGAGAGAAGAATATTATTTTTAATATTTTAACCTGAAATTCACAGAATATCTTCTTTCTTCTTGACCCAAAGCTAAAAATTATTGACTCAAAGTAACTAGATACATATCTAGCGGATCTCAGTAATGTACTGGGCATTGTAACATTGCTTTGTCTACCAAGTGCAAGGACACAGATTTGGGTATTATATACAGAAGAGTTCTGGGGGTCTCTTGCCAGATTTCTAGACTATTCTCCACATGACAATGACAGAATGTCAACATGTGTTCTAATCAAAGCTCTTCAGAATCATAATGCACAAGAGAAAATCTTCATTCTTGGGAACTTTATATTGCTTGCATCACACCAGAAACAAAGTACAAAAATAAAAACCCAAACAAACACCCTCCTGCCTCACAGAACACTCACCCACTACCACTATCCTTAGTTCTTCAAACAAGTCAAGCATATCTCCTTGAATTTTTTATAAAGGTGAAGACAAAAGCTTGAGTTCAAGCCAAGTAAGGTAGATCATCTCATCTGTTCTTGGGCTGAAAAAGCAATGATCAAAGTGTATGTATTTGTAGTGTTTAGTTTGGTCTGTAAACATTGATGAATTGGATTCACCAGAACAGTGTTGACTACAAACAAATTTAACTTTAGCTTTTAGCATCACACACTCCAAATGTAGATTTTTGTTGTATCTCTTACAGACCAGCACTTAAAATTAGTTGAAACTGAAGGCTAAGCTTTGAATAGTCCTTCTGGATTTGACTGGCCTTCAAACATAGAGTGCCTTGGGTTGGAAGGGACCTTAAAGAACATCTAGTTCCAAACCCCTTGCCATGGGCAGGGACACCTTCCACTAAACAGGTTGCTCAGAGATCCATCCAGCCTGGCTTGGACACTTCCAGGGATGGGGCATCCACAGCTAGTCTGGATAACCTGTACCAGTGCCTCCCCACCCCTACAGGGAAGAATTTCCTCCTAGTACCTAATCTAAACCTACTTTCAGTTTGAATCCATTCCCCCTTGTCCTGTCACTACATGCTCTTGTAAAAAGTCCCTCTCCATTGCTCTTGTAGGCTCCCTCCAGGTTGAAGGCTGCAGTTAGGGCACCCTGGAACCTTCTCTTCTCCAGGCTGAACATTCCCAATTCTCTCAGCCTTTCCTCATAGGAGAGGTGCTCCAGCCTTCTGCTCATTTTTGTGGACCTGCTTCAATAAGACCACATCTTTCCTGTGCTGGGGACCCCAGAGCTGGATGCAGCACTGCAGGAGGGATATCACCAGAGGGGCAGAACCCTTTCCTTGGCCTACTGCCCACGCTCCTGAGGTAGGCCAGGACATGATTGGCTTTCTGGGCTGCCAGTGCACATTGCTGGGTCATGTCCAGCTTTTCATCCACCAGCACCTGCAAGTCCTTCCCCGCAGAACTGCTCTCAATCTGTTCATCCCCGAGCCTGGACTGATACCAGGGTTCACCCTATTTGTTCCACAGTAAGAAAACCACAATGGATCAGGTGTGTAGGTACAATAAAATTTTAGTGGATGTTTCAGTTTGTACGTGTGGGTTGTCAGAACAACAATATGGTTAAAGAATATACTCACAGTCATCTGAGCAACTGAATAATATAAAGCTCAAAGCTAAACACTGAGATTTCTACTAGTAGAGTACAAGCTGCACTAAGAAAAAGCTTTCATGTTCTAAAAATAAAGTTAATTTGATAAACACATCATGGAAACAAAGATGCAAATGACTAAACTAATTTCCTATTCCTGTCTTCAATGACTGGTACCTAATCCTTAAGTAACTCTATGTATTCAAGCACAGAAGGAATAGAGCAAAGAACTACTAAACATTCCCCCCCCCAAACAAACCTAGAAAAACAATCAATAATTGACCTGGTTTAATTAAATATTGTTATATTTGGTAAAACATTGTCCTTCATCAGTTTTAACCTCCAGCATTCTGCAAACTGCTAACCCTTCCGAAGAGTAAGGCATACCTTATCCATTTATAATATACAAATTGCATTATGAAAATAATTTGCATGGAGCTCTAAGCCTGAAATTGACAATTTCACTAGTTCTTTTTTTTTAATAGATAAGAGATGTCTAAATTTACTTTCAAACTTTTTCTCTCAGCTAATTTTCTACTATTAGCCAACTAACTGGAAGGAAACAATTTAAGAGAAAACAAAACCTTTTAAGAAAACAAAATCTGAGTATTTTATGCTTTAAAGAGCAAAAAACTAGTATTCCCTCTTTCCTGCCCAGTATTAACAAAAAGCTTCACTATATTTTACACTAAAAATATTCCTTTCTTCAAGCTGTTCGAATGGTTTTTAACTTTAGTTCAGAAGATAAATTGTTCCACTCATATACATAACTTACTCTTAAAGCGTTTCAATTTTGGGATGCTTAAGTAGGACCTTGCACCTCCAAAGCTGACTTCTAAGCCATTGAAAGGAACAAGAGGAGAAAACACTGCAATAGAGAGAGGTTTTTGTAGGAGAGTGCTTCTAGGCTCGGAAGCGTATCAGTACTTCCCTCATGAGGAAGAAATATTCCTCTAAAAGATCTTTATTTGACTGGCAGCAGTAAGAACCTAAAAAGAAAACTGGTCCTACTTACATTGACCTCTGGCAAAAAAATTAAAGCTTGATTTGTCTCCTGAGTCAGCTCAGAGCACAACATCCCACACTGCTTGTTCAGCAACACCACAGGCTGATACTGTCACCCAAGTTCCCCTGTCCCCACACTTGTCCTCAATACTCAGCACGTCCCAACCCGGAATCACATTCACTACCAAAAAAAGCCATTAATTGCTCAATTATGCTGTATTATGCAGATCTCACCCACTGAGCTTCCACATAATCTATGCCTGCTCTTACTGAAGTGTGTGAAATGCAGAGTGGGGAAAAAAATTCAACCTGGTAACTTGTCACACATTCGTTACTTGATCTTCAGTGTTTTCACTTGACAGAGAAGCCTGACAGCTCTCCTAGACTTGAATGGGAGAAAGGCAATGTTTCTTTGTAGTCATACAGCCTTGCATAGTTATTTAGATTTTGTAAGATTTTTGATAGTTTTGACCAGAAAAAATTTACTCCCAGTTAGTGCACTGGGAGAAGAACCTGGCTCAGCCCACCCAAGGTAACATTTGGAATGTTCTGTTATCTAGAAAGCACATAAAAATAAACTTGCCTTCCATAAAGATTCTGTTCCAGTAGATTTTTCCAACTTGATTTCCTCCAAGAAATATTAGATTTGATAAAATCAGCATTGAAGTGCTAACAGATGCTAGGACAGCGTGAAGTCTACGACGAAATCTTGGCGAGAAGAAACGTTCCTGAGGGGCAAAACAAAAGGTGCAGATGAAGTTAACAAGCCCTGCACATTTTCAAGCAGCATTAGAAACAGACATTGCCATTACAACAAACAACTTTCATACAGAAGTCCAAATCCTTATGGAACAGATCCCAAAGATTTTAAAATATCTAACAGAACTTCTCACCAATGCCATTTAAGTTTGAGTAAGACTTCCTGATTAAAAGCAGCCTTGAATCACAGTTATGGCTGTAAGGGACCTCTGGAGGTTACTTAGAAAGATCAAAGCAGGGTCAGCTAGGGAATGCTGCTCAGAACTGTATCTGTTTGGGTTTTGAATCACTCCAATGATGAAGACTGCCCAAATTCACTGGGCAACCCCTCACAATAAAAGAGATTTTTTTATGTTTAAATGTATTTTTAATGTTTAAACTGGATTTCAGTCTATGCCCCCTGCTTTTTGTCCTGTTACCGAATACCACTGAGGAAAGCCTGCCTTTGATTTCTTCCCCCCTGTGGTTGGGTATTTTATGCACATGGATAAGATCCCCTGAGCATTCTCTCCTCCAGGTTGAACAGACCCAGCTCTCTCAGCTTCTGCTCTCATGGCAGAGGCTTCAGTCCCTTGGCTGGACTCACTCCAGCAATGTCCATGTCCCTTTTGTGGGGAGACCAGAACTGGACACAGTTCTATACATTCACTACATCAGTTCTTATTTTACTAAATGTCCTGCTTGATGAATTTTTGCTGATGGCTGTAAACAATAACAACACGTTTCTAGGGTGGGTAATACTTCTGATAGGTTCCAATATAGAGTAAAGCACTTGAGCTTTACTGATGCAAAGAGCATCAAACAACTTCAGAAGCCATTAATCCTCTGGATGATTAATAAAACATCACTGAAAGATTCTAGAATCAGATTAGAACTGGTTATAGCAATGACTCTTAACAAATAGATACCTCTAAAAAAAGATTCACATACACATGCGATCCAAATTTTTTTTCAGTGCAAATGTTACTGCTCATGTTAAAGAAGTGTAATTATCCAGGTTTTGGGACTGTCGTCCTAATGATAAAAATAAAGTGGGCGTGTCTCCACCATATAATAGTTTAAATTTTTCTGACTCTGTATTTTGCATTATCACCTGAGGTATGAGTGCAGCATGGAGACTGCAAGAAGGTGGTAAAAGAAGGATGAGGAAGTTTTAGCTTCTTCCATTATTCAGTTGCTAGAAGAAATTTTAAAGAACATTACAGCACTTCACCAAGAAATATTGTCTCATTACTGCACAAGGAAAAATATCTTGTACATCATGGCCCCAGGCTGAAAGCCTCGTTCAAAGCCTTGTTGAATTTACAAAAGATTGAATGCTTTATGTGAAGTGATGAGCATTTTCCAGGGCATGGAAACTACGGAAAGTATCAGAGGTTGCTCAGCCTTCACGTCATAAATGGTGACACTGCAGAAAACAAGGTCTTGTGACTGCAGCATCAAAAAAAGAGCAGTAATTAATCTTTAATAGCTACAGGCAGACCAGAATTCATGCTTAGATACCTGAAACAACATAAACGCATGCTCAAAACAGACCTAAAAATACATTTCTAGACAATTAAATTGCTCGTTCTGTAAGCATCAAAACAAATGTTTCAAGTGATAGATTATAAAGTGACAAATCTTCAAATAAATGACAGTTACAGGCATAGAAATACAATTTCAACATATTACTGCAAAGCAAATCTCTGGGAAATTGAACGTTAGCCCTGGTCAGGACTATATCTAGTATATGAGTCGTCTGAGTCAGCACAAAAATGAGGGCACATAAGGTTTAAGGAAAAGTGCTCCATATCAGGCTGTTTGTACAATAGAGCAATAGCCAATCTTCCGTAGAACGCTATGAAAAATACTCATGCATGAAAATAAAAACCGCGATTTTTCTCTGAAAATTCTGGATGAAAACTAGGGCATGATAAGGGAAAGGTGGAGAATATAACAATTACATAAATATTCACAGACACAGAGTTGTGTTAGAGAAACAACTTTTTCCCTTTTTAGTACTTCATATCTCCAAAGCTATCCGAGGAGTTCCAATACATTCTCCTTCTGTTCACACACACACAGAGAGGATAGCTTAAGTCTGTCTGCTCCTGAAATCCATAGCTTGAATGTATGGTCCCTCACTTGAAAAATATATGCCTTTTCAGAATGTGTAAGTGTATGCACACAGAGAAAACATTTGAAATCTTGCTATGAAATCCATGTTAACAGCAAAGTTTAAATAAGGAGAAGTTTTGATCATGCTAGCTTGAATTTCTTTGTCGAGTCACAAACTAACCCTCTTCTGACATCATGCTAATGAATTCTTATTAACCTGCAACTCAAATAGGTTGTTGTCTATCATCAGATCTACTTTCCAGTTTCCCTTTATCTATCAAACTTATTTGTCAACTATAAGGAAAAACAGTTTTAATTAAAAAAGGGAAAGAAATCTTCTGCTAAAGCTGTAGAAAGACTTGGAGATGGACAACCCATCAGACAGGTGGTGTTAAACTGCATTTTCCATGAAGGTACTGATCAGACTCCATAAGTTTCTAAAGTTTGCCTGTTTTACAACACAAAGCACTATGACTAAAACAACATAATCAGCTTAAAAAGCTCTGCTACCTTATTTTATTTTAATGGATACAGTTACTGAAAAAATAAATTAACCTGTCACACATAGTACATCACCTTCTACAAAAGTGATGCACATTAAACAAGGCAAGTTAAATGTAGTATAGACCATAAAAGCCTTTAGCCATTTAGAAGGTATAAAGGAGCCGTTTATGACAGACACAGTTTAGACAATCACTGAATCTTCACTGGGTTTTGCTGTAGCTAATTTCCATTAACTTTGCTAGGCATTGATCCAAAAAGCAGTACACATTTTCCTGACAGTCTTTGATGTCAACGCAGCTTTTACTCAGCTTAAAAAAGAAACCCTTCTTTAAACACCTCAAGCCAACTAGAAAAAGCTAACTGTGAAAGTACCCAAGCATTGTGCTCAAATTAATACACTGGAAGCATTATTTAGCAATGCAAAAGGAATTAGGCTAGTATAGATAACCCATAACAACATTTTTAATTTAAATATCTACAAGCTTGTAGATTTTGTGAATGTACAGCAAGATGTTTACATCAAAGCAAAATTTTAAAAACCCTCCACACCCACTAATCTTCATTATGCCATTTAATGCTTTTGATGATATGCTCCATTACAGCAATATAAACAACTGCTATGGATTTGCAGTGTTTCTCTGGATTTTACTGCCGTCTCTTTCTCTTTCCTCTTTCTTTCCCCTGTTGGAAACACAGCCAGAAGATAGAGTGGCAAAAGAGTATCTCGTGTTGAAATGACAGTAAAACCATGGCTGCCTGCCTGAAACCCTGATATGCATCCCTCCTCAGTGCTCCATCTTGTAATCTCACATCAGTACTTCACCATACTTTACTTTTAGTAACCACTAGCACCCCCACCTCCCCACACATTGTGAAATAAATGGACTGTAGCACTTAAACTACACCAAAAAATAGACATTTTGTCAAGATACTCAGCCCAAAGGCATGCAGCATGACAGAAGATGACTTATAAAACGCTGGCTCAGACAACTTTTCCTGGAAATGAATAGAGTTTGGGTTATTATTCCAAATCCATTCCTGCTGTAAATGAAGATCAGCCTCAGACATTTTTGCCATATGTTGGGAAAAACTTCCCTCTGCACATTGTTTGGTCCAACAAAATTGGCTGCCATCAGATCTCTCTCAAGTGAGCCTTCTCAGCCATCTTACAAAAGTACTATCGTGTAGCGGGGTACCTTGACAAGTAAATCTATGTGTTTGAGGGTGGTGAAGGAAGACAGACGTGAAAAGAAACTGCATGGTCCAACCACTTCTGTTCCTAACTCCATTTCCAGTTACACATGCATGTCACATTTAGTTTCTGAGAGAAAAAGAAGCCAGAAATTGTAAATTTGTATAATGGTTGTTTCTCAAGAAAGCTGATGAAGGACAACACCCACCAGAAAAGATCATTTAGGTTAGAATTAAGAGTCAAGGTAAAGGACATGGTGGAATTTTGAGTTGATGAGCAAATACATATTTAATTTGCTATGCAAGATTACACCATTATGACTACAAAATACACAAACATGGCAGGAGAAGTGGCTTGAGGCAGCAGAGCAGAATTTAAAGGAACTACTCTCTACTGTCAGAGCTATCAACAGTAAATTCACATTTTTACAGGACTGTTCACAATGATACCACCTAATGGCATGTAAAGATTAAATTAAGGGTCCAGGTAAATGCATTTACTTCTCTGAGCTAGCCAACAGCAGAGAAAATACTCTGGGGAAGACTGACCAGAGTAAGTAGTGCAGCCTTCCAGACAGAATCTGGTAGTGACAGGACGAGGGAGAATGTCTTCAAACAGAAAGAGCATAGCTTTAGAAAAATTTTCTTTACTGTGAGGTGGTGAGGCACCAGAACAGGTTGCCCAGAGAAGTTGTAGATGCCCCAACGCTGGAAGCGTTCAAGGCCAGGTTGGATGGATCTCTAAACAACCCGGTCTAGTAGAAAGTGTCCTTGCCCATGGCAGGGGGTTGGAACTAGATGATATTTAAGGTCCCTTCCAACCCAAATTATTCTATTTTTCTATGAAGTTGAGGAGACGCCTAAGACTGAAATCTGTACAGCAGCCAGAACTAGGCAGTCCTATACACTGAAGTTTTTTACAGAAATATATCCCCCAGTATTTTATCAGGGAAGCAATGCTACATTTTCCTACATCCACCACTCTTGAACTTATTCTAGCAACAGTGGTGGCACCATGGTGATTTGGCATGTCCCAATGGCTCATTATCGAGAGGGCTGCTGAATCCAAGTGCAGTAGCTTGCTCAGGGAGCAGGTCACAAGCGTCACGCTGGGTTAGGGAGGGCTCAGGAACAGGGGCACATGTTTTCTACCATGCTGCAAACCCAGCTTGATGACAGAGTGGCAAGTGGCAGGAAGTCTCCCGACAGACATTAGCTGGTAACTTCTTGGCAAATGCTCATAAAATGGAAAACATCTACGTGTGCTGCATTTGCAAAACATCTCGTTTACAGAGCCGTTCTGGGACAGATTAAAGAAAACTTCTACATAAAGTCAGTGATGTTATCAAGCTTGCTTATACTAAAAATACTTTAACAAGTCCCGTGTAAAGGGATAAAATCTCCTGCAATTTAAGCAAGAGTCTGTCTTCATAGAGTAAAACAGAGATCCACAACATTTATATCTTTATGAACTACCCATCCAGAGAATTAATGATCCAAGCACATTGCAAAACAAGAGCATATGACAAAATTGGAGGAGCAGCTGAATTATTTCTTGTGTGAACATATGCACCGTGGAAGAAAGGCTGTCAGATACTATGACCAGAGTGACATGAAACATACTTGATACTACGAGCTGCAAACCTAGAGACTACATTATTCTATTTTCATCTGCCTTTGATTTTCAAGGATCAAGATAATCTACAAAAATTTTTAGAAGTTTTCTTTTTTAAAAAGCATACATTTTATTACTATCTGTACTACAGTCTTCACTTTCTCCCACTCAGAACTATCAACCAAATAAGATATAGAAACTGCACTATTTGTTGTGTTGAAGAAATTAAGCAAATTAACTACCATGAAAAGAGCACTTAGTCCTGCTTTATCTTTCATTGCGTCTCCTAGTGTATGAGAGGAGACTAAGTGTGCTTCCCACAATTCCATCCTTTCAATTTCCTCAAAGTTTTTATTAGACAAACAATGTTGGCTCATTTTTTACGTCACAAAAATGAAATTAAACATTCTTTGCAAATAGTCTGTTATTTAGGGTTTACAAGGACTTCTGTGGGGAGGGGGTGGGTGGGTAAAATGTTTGTGGGTAATGTTGCCCAGTAAGGCAGGAGTACAGGTGGTGTTCTTATGCATATCAGCAAAGTGCTTAGAAAAAACTTCAAATCACTTGCTGGAGTTCCTTTCACCAGTGCAATTCTCTGAGCTTCAGTTTTCACACTCCGTTGTACCCCAACCAAAGAATAAGCCCCTCTCACAATTTCCGTACTTTCCTACAGAAGCAAGGGATACCACCCAGTGATTCTTAAAGGTGCCAGCCCTCCTCAAGTGCTTTCTTTTAGAAAATGTGCTCAGGTAAATGACAAGCCAACTCTTCAGTGCCTACCCCTGAACCCCAGGAATCACCACGTGACCGCAAGAGCAAACGCCCCAATGCATTCCTTGAATCTGGGTCATCCGCAATGCAGCCATTTGCCAAAAATAATGGGACAGCAAAATAACAGGAGCATGGGTGAAAAGCTGAAAGAGAGTGAGAAGCAGATGGGACAGTGGGAAGGGAGGCGACACATCCTGACTAACAGTTAGCGGCTATTTTATCTATCTGCAGTTCGGCGCACTGAAAATGGAGGGCAGGGTGTGACTGAGCAGCTGGGGGAGCAGATGGGATGGAGGAAAGGCTGGAAATTGTGACAAAGCTCTGCCAAACAGAATGTCAATTTATTTAATTTCTAAAGTGAGCAGTAGAAATGAAGACGGGTTGGGTCCACGCAACGGAGCATCTTATGTTTGTTAATACACATTGTCAGGGGGCAATGGGTCATAGCGACAAAAGTGTGTTTGAGAGACTGCAGAACCAAAGGGAGGGACCACATGTGCTCACTAATGGCAGTAGAAGTCATGCTTGAAGATCAGCAGGAGCCAGGGAAAGGCAGCTCATGAGAGGCGTCTCAATATGATACACATTCCCGCACTCTGAAGCTGACGGACAGATGTTTGACAGAGTAAGAGTAGAGGCTGTACCACAGAACGGAAAAGCTACACAAAGAATTCTGGTTGAACACATGTACAAAATATTAATTTTCGGAATAATCTAAAAGAAACTGTGGAATCCCCCCGGCTGGTACAGTACCAAGATAAGAACAGGCCTGCAAGCGGAAAGTGGACAAAATATGCTACCAGATCTTATCCATCAATAACTTCCACACCAAATAGAAAAAAAAAAATCAGTAATCATGGCAATCATTCCTGTTTGCTCTGTTCTTCACCTAACTCTGAACCAGCAACAGTCTCCTTTATTTCACTTTGCTTTATTTTTCTGGCATTTCATTTTGCTTGTGGTTTTTCCTTCCCTTCTACCCAACATGAACCATGGCTTTAGGTCATAACCCATTTCTTTTCAAGGTATATAGTTTTCTTCCAAAGCAAAGGTAAAAATTAGCTCCTGGAAGGTTCACACATGAATGCAGGAACTGACAGCATTTTTCCAAGAGACAGGATGATGCAAACAACCTGTAATTCCCTACATCACTCCTATAAAAAGAGGACCACACAATTAAAATCAAGCAGCTGTCCGTTAAGATCTATTTTCACAAATAGAACTTGATTCTGAATTTAGGAATAAATGCTATATATAGTATTTGAGAAGATACTCATCTTCTCTATTGATGTCTTACTAAACATTCACTCAACAAAACGCTGTCTTGCACTAGCACCATTTCATTTTTAGATTTTCCAAAAGATCTACATTTATAGCATCTCTCAGCAAACAGCCAACTCCCCCTTCTGTTTGAAGAAAGCCTCCTACCAGCTCGTATGTATCCACTACACTTACAGATGCATGTGTGAAAGTTTGACATACACACAAGTAAATTTCTGTACTTCTACATTTAACTCTTCACTCTCAAAGAACCTGCCCGTTTATTCTTTTTGAAGTGACAGTTTGTGAAAAGTGCAGAACGAGCAGCACTGAAATGCACCCTCCCCTTTTCTGTTCTATGTTTAAAGCAGGGAATTTAGCCAAGTAATGGCTTATAAATGTGTCTCAGCTCTCACTAAGGAAAACTGATTGAGAGAGTTGTGCATTCTCCTCTGTGTTCAGGTCCTCAACATCTCTATTTTTGTTCTTTTGGTTCTCATTCTGCCCACTCTGATTCTCTCAGTTCCCTCATCCACATTTTAGCATTTTTATCTTTTGAATTGTAATCCAGTTGGGAAGGGATCTAACTTCATCAATCATTAGTGCTGAATTTTGATCTTGCCCCTTATGACTGTTATCAAATAAATAATACACAGTAATAATCCCTAGGAGACATTTGATAAACACTCTCAGCAAATAAAGGCCATGCTTTCCCTGCAGCAAGTTTCTGCTGCTCGAGGCAGAGAAGAAAGACCAGAGTGCAACCACTCCTCGGGAGTTTAACTCATATTTCTGTAATTGCTGACATCTATCGCCTGAACTAAATTTTGAGGCAAACCACAGAGGGAGGCTGTATTCATGTAACAGTAACAAAAAAGCACATAACCAGCATCATTCTGCCTTGTTTTCACACTGTAGTATGATTTACTTACTTTTCACGCAGTATTGCAGACTGGGCACCAGAAAACTGCCCACTGTCTCCAAAATGGAAGAGGAAGTAAATAATGCTGGGTCGGTGGGAGAAAGGTGGTTTTTTTTTGTTTATGACAACCAAGCAGCTATGCCAGGGGCTTCCCAGCTGACATTGTGGTCTGGAGCAGAGCAGTAATCATATGGGTAAAGACAGGCAGAAAAATCACAATGGTTTCTCCACTGCTGGCATCAAAAATAGTATTTCTTGCACAGATTTGGCAAAACAAATAGATGCCTCAAAAGGTAGGAAACAATAGAATGTCATCTCTGAAATCTTTCTGCAGTCATTTTTGTCATTCACCACAGAAAAGTCTGTATTATATTGCACATGCTTGTCCCTCTACTACATTTTCAGTCTTTGTTACTGAGGTTGAGATGAGAAGTTCCCTCAGCAAAGAAAACCAGTGTCACAATGCAAGTATGTGACTGCAAATACATTTTAGCACGGCACTCAGAATGTTATGGGATTTACTTCCATGAAGACAAATGAACCCTTACAACAGGAGGGTGAAGAGAGAAGAAAATAAAATCAAGCAAAAGCAGAAACATGGCAAAACTGCTTGACTCAGAAATATTGTTGGCAAAGCTAGAAGTCACTGGAATGACTACGATGCATCAGGCAACCCATATTTACCTTTGATGGTCACCTCGACTCAGCTTGCTGCTTTTAAGTACCAATCAAAGACAAGTTGTCACAAATTTGCCCTGACGAATATTCACATCTAGAAAAATAAGTTTCCACTGATTTTGAGTCAGAGTATTTCTACTTTGGATAGTAAAGATTTCTGGTTAGAGCAATGATAAGGCTGAACTCAAGGTCAGGGTAGGGAGCAGGGAGTGGGTGGCAAGCTCCTTCCACTAGTTTGGGTTTTGACATTATGGCTGGTACCTAATCTCAAAAATCAATTCTGCATTAGAGAATAAGAGTCTGACTAAGGGGATTTGTTAATTCTTAGAAAGTGAAGCAACAAACTCAACACAATTCTATGGCAAATACATAAAGATGTTATGAAGAAAGTATCATTATCACTTAACCGAATCACCATGCTGCAATAAAAGTATGTATGAATTATACAAAACTATTGGCAAAAAAGAAAAGGCCAGACTGGCTTGACAACAGTAAACAAGTCATATAAATACTTTTTCCACCAAATGAAGTAAGAAAAAGATCAAAGCCCAGTGCGTGCTGAAGAACAGCTGTTAGGGTCTTTATTTATTGCAGAGATCTTATTAAAGATTTAATCTTGCAAGGTGGTCAACAAACATACCACTCTCAAATGACTTTGTGATGTTTGGTCAGATCTTGTCTCTACTGCAGAAGGAAACTTTACTTGTCTCATGGCAGTTTAGAGTGAGTTATACTTGCAAAAAAAATTCTGACATTGAAAGGAAATAATTACTCATTTTTCAATGTATATGGGACAGGGCTGTGAAATTCACAGGCACCTTCATCTTGGTTAGGCTGAATTTGTGCTCCAGCATAGTCTGAGTAATTAATGGAGCAGAACCCAGTTGGTTTCTTTGTCTCACTGCTCTTAAATACAGAGGCTCAGTCTACTACCCCATACTGTTTATGTACATTTATAAACAGGAGGTTCTATGTAGCGGAGCTCCTCCTCTTCCATTTCCTTTGCTTGGCTTTTGTCTCTTTCACTGTACTGCTCTGGGTGCTTTTCAGATTCCTCTCCATGAGCCAAAGCACATAGCACTAAAATAACCCAAGGAAGTAGAGCTTTCTGTTGGGATAAAGAGCTAGATCAGCTCAGCAAAGATTCCAGCCGGAAGGTGTAAGGAGGAGGAGGTGGTGAGACTGCAAGGGAGGAAAGAGAAATCAAACCTTGGCCCCTTCAACAGCAATGAGCTTTTAGTTCAGCTTAATTCCCGGTGGAACCACAGCCCAGAGGTCAGGCTGAGCACTCAGAACCTTTCCATGCTCCACACTGGCTGTCTGCAGGATCATTGTACAATGCATAACTTATTATGGATAATTCCGGAAATTTTAATGAACCTAGCAGAACAAATAGGTCAAGCAAAACTAAGCAGAGGGAAAAAAAACCCAAACAAAACAGACAGAAGACTCCTTACCACACCCAAACTCTGAAAGTGATTAAAATTCTGCTCTCTGCAAAGCTGAGGGTATCAGTTGCCATTGAGCCCATCTTTGATGCATAAAAAAAATGGTGATCTTTTACTAGAGACAAATGTATGGAGTTCATTCCTCTGGGGAAAAGAATAATCTAACACACAAACAAAATTTAATCTAAACCACTAAGCAAAAACATGGACATCATATAAAATACTTCCCCTTTTGCAAAAGGGCATTGGGTAGGCAATAACAGCACATTGAAATGGACTTAATTAGTGCACATATCATTACAGACATAAATAAAAATGTAGAAATCAAAGTATTCTATACTTTAAAAAACCAAAACACTTACAAGGATAGTAAAAATTTTAAATATGCCATGCTTAAAATTAGTTGGTTTCTCAAAATGAATTATGGCATATTTAGTTTCTTACCAAATAAGTCTAAAATAGGTCTTAAACTAGAAGTTCATCATAGTATGATTTTAAGAGGAGAGATCTTATGTCTCAATTAAAAATTTCTTACTAGACTGTTTTCACATGTTTGACATGTTTTCACTTAACTAAAGAACTAAAAAGATAAATGTTGCTATTTCTATTTAGTTTAAAACGTTAATTTTATCAATCTGCCAACTTCAGTCCCTTTGCTACATCTTCCTTTTGGATGATTTCCAAATATTTCTTTTTCAAAAATCCATTTATTTAAAGGTGTTGCCAGCTACTCTAAGATTTAACTCATTCTAAATCTATTTTTATACCAAGATCTATTTTTTTTATAGATCTGTATCTCATTTTCCTGAAGGAAAAAGAAGGAAAAAACTTTAAATCACTGTGAGAATGTCAGCCATTAGCATTTTCTTTCATAAATCTGACACATTACTTATTAAAAGTCAATACAAACTCCATCATTGATTTTAAATTACTTACTACTCGAGTCTCTGTTCATCTGTAGAGAAATTAATATAGAATCAGTAAAGTAAAGCACTACTTCACTCAGTACAGATCTAAATATCACCTGAAAAACTAAGAAAAAAAGAACTGACAAAAACATAATGAAACTCCTCCTGTTTAATATAAAGTTCCCAGATTTGCCCTAACTTACGAAGCTTAGCATTTATTGTTGTCTTACATATAATGTCTTGCTGAAAAGACAATACTAATTAACTCAGCTCTAATTTACTGAGAACTAATGAGCAATCTCTAGGGGGAAAAAAGACATGGAGATGACTTCTCACACAACTTACTGAAACATGCAAGTTCAGAGCAGTGTAAGCTGAAAAGTACGTAAGGAGCATCAGCTCTTCTAGAGCTGAACTCAGGAAGTCAGGCTCTGGTTTGAAACCAGTTAAAATGAAAAGTTCCAGAATCAATTTTTTGGGTCAGGGAATTTACGTATTTGTTTATATGCTGATTTTGCTTCCCACAAATAATGACCATGCTGCTTTGTTCATTCTAGCTCAACATGCCTGAGATGATATTTAAAACCTGTCAGACTGCTACAAATGTGTTATTTCCCCATATTGCACTATGTTTCAAGTGTTGAGACTGAAACTACCATAAAATCTGCATAAATGTAGGCGATATATACATATATATTTAGTCAGCACAAAGATTCAAGGAAAGATGGGATTTGAATATGCTCTATTTAGATTTTTAAATCTTCCCTTTGCAAGAGAATTGAGACAATAGAGTGTGAAAAAAGGAGGTAGTTTTGATACCACTCTTGTTACTCTTAGAGATCAATCTTAAAAACAGAGTAGAATTAAAATTCAACTTATACCTCTACCTTTTTTTTTTTACAAATTACTAATTAAACACCTTCTGTTCAACTGAATTATGTATCTCAAATTCAAGAATAATATATGAAGAGGTTTGGTGAACAGAACGGGTTAAAAAAAGCATAAACCTGTGCTCTGTATTTTTTCAGAAACTCATCTGCTATTCTGGGGACAAAAATAGACTTTCCTTTTTCAAAAATAGCCTTCAAGAGCCAACACAGCAACCGAGTGAAGCACAAGAATGCAAAGGATTTCAGCTTGTCAACAGATGAAATTTAAGTGAAAAACCCATCCCCCAGAAGAGGGTCTTCAACACCACAGCAATTAGGCTTGCAGCACACCTCTCACTGAGACAGGATTATAGGAATGTTTCCAAAAAACAGATTAAAAAGGGGAAAAGGAAATTTATACAGGGCAGCACTGGGAAATTCTCAGTTTATTTTAAATGTGGTACATCTCGGAGAATGTTGTCACATCACTCTACCCCTTGATAAGGAAAGGTCAAAGTCCAACTACTCATCTGCTCCCCAGTCTCAGCATTCAAGAAGAAAATGGGAGTTGGTTGGAGAGTGAGGAGAGAGCAATAATGAGTGGTTTGTAGCTCATGTCGTAGAGAAAACCTCCAAGGCACAAGGCAAATCATGACTCAGCCATAACTGAATGCAGTGAGATCTGCCTCATGCACTAATGTAGATGCCAAAACTATGCATATTTAAAATAGTAGCTTCCGAATTATTTCAGGAAAAAATGTCTTCTAAAGAAGGTCTACAACTATATTTCCAAATAGAAATGAGAAACAAAAGAAACATGGAAGACACTGGATAGGCACTTAAAAATACTGGATGAAAACAAAGTGGAGGAAAGCGGTAAAATGTACTTGGTTATGGATTTAATTTATACAGAAAAAAGCTCTACTGCCAGCATCAGTTAACTATAATTAGAACTACGTGTTAGAAATTAATCCAACATATATAACCCCACTTTCATAATGCCATTGTCATTATAATTTCTATGATATTTAAGCACTTAATTCCCTAGGAGATCTATTAAAATTTCTAATACAGTGACATCAGATAAAAAAAAGCCCCTACACTTTTATTTCCTCCTGCAGCTGGATGCCTAAAAAACTATGTTGTCTTCCGGTCCAGAGACAAACATATGCAGATGGTCAGATGGTGAAGCTCAGTTTCACCCTAGAGGGAGGATTAATGGATCTGATAAACTCCTTCTCTAGGAAGGTAAAAAGCTGCTTCCAGACTGTCACTGAAATTGCACTGAAGAACAATTGGGTGACATAAGGGAGCACTGGCTACTAAATTACTGAGCTGTATCAGCTGCCGCACACAGGATGCCCCAACAGTGAAAACTGAAATGGGTGAGATGGAGAACAAACATCATTTCTTGAGCACCAGGACTTCATCTGGCTGCAGAGCGAGTCTTCACCAAAACAACAATATATAGGAATATGAATTCTGTGCAATTATCACTAGTAAGGAAGCGAGACATATGAATTATTTATACTTACAAAAAATTACTAGAAGATTTGGGATATAGTCTCTGCAGATTAAAATGACCATCAAAATTAAAATAGTGCTTTTTGCATCCGATTGCACGTCAAAGTCAATTTCGTCCTTTGGAAATTACAGCATGAAGGTAAAAAGTATAAGTAAAATGAAAATATCAGAGGACTTAAAGGCAAAATAATACTTCACTTAGCTCTTTAATGGCATAAGATTTCCCAGTGTAAGCTTGTTCCCAGATGCAAGCAGCTGCTACACACACATTTGTCCAGGAAACACATGGTTAGAAATATACACTCCTAATTTTAGTGAAGATGAATATTTTAAGGCCATCCTGAGTGAAATCAGAATACAAATGTTAAAACTGGCTTCTGTTCATCCACACACAACGTGACAAGCAGTTGCTTACTCTAGGACTGCAGAGGAAGCTTTTAAGACCATGCATATTTCACCATCTGCTTTGCTGCTGCTTTGCAAAATTCTAGTGATATGAACTAGTTATTACCTCAGATACTGGAGGGTGGGCAAGGGAATGCTAACTCTTCTATCTTCTAATAACTATTAAAGGTTATCCACAACTTTTAATCTTGGTTAAACCAAACTAGTCACCAGGAACCTCAGATGAGCATGGAGCCAGGAAACAAGAACATGAAATGGAGATTCAACTTACAATTAAATCTTGAATAAGTGAAATTGAAAGTATCCTCTTGGTGCCATTTTCCACAATTACTCCAAGCCAATTAAGTGCGCCCCAGTACCACAAATAACTCTGTCCTCCATGCCAGTAGCTTACGAAGGCAAAAGTGAGGGCTGTAGAAAATAGTGTTCCAAGCAAACTGGACTGGGATCCTCCCATTGGAACATAAATGTACCTGTAGGTGAAACGACAAATAAGCAATGCTGTTAGAGATTTCACTGAGATCTCAGAAAAACACCCACTACAGAACAAATGTGTCAATTTGTAGCATAAAAAAAATCTGAAAAACTACCTGACATGCTCTATTTCCAGAGCTTGCCCTACTTTCTGCAACGCTGTAGACCACTTCATGAAATAATGTGCATGTACCATTTGGCAAAAGGACAAGTTTGTGGTCCTGGGATCTCTGCATTAGGCAAATGTATAGTACAATCTATATTGTCAAAAATGCAAATAGCAAATATTCAGATTTTTATAAACTGGAACAGTTCTAAGTCAACTACAGAAATTACCTGTAATCTTCATGTGAACTTAAATAATAAGATTTTTAACAAATATATAAAGTCATATATAGTCACAACCCATATACTGTTTCCCATTTGTCAGAAATGTAGATGAATGCAAATGTACTTTATTACTAAAAGTTTGTAATTTCTTTCTTTTAAAATAATTAATTTAAAATTATGTGAATTATAAATATTTCCATTCTGGTTCTTCTATTATACTCTCAAGATCATGTCTGTGTAATGACCTTCAGAGAACGCGTACCAAAAAAAGCCTGAAAACCCATATGAAGCATTCTGCATGCAATTATATTCTGCATTTAAACTGAACCCAGGAGTCAGAACCTTAGTCATTAATTGATGCTTATAAGTGTCCAGAAAGCAGTGCTCCTTCAGTAAAAATGCCAGAAGCAATGCGATTCTGAAAGCTGACACTATTTTGTGGGTCATTTCACTTCCAGCCTGAAGAGCTATATCCACTTCTGGCATTTTCTGATGAAGGCATGACCACTGGCCAGACTTTGTCTGAAAGAGTTGCATATTTCTGTCAACACTTTGAAGAAGCCCATCAGGCAGGGGAGTCACCATCCAGCTCATGGGTACCAGCAAGGAGATGTGGAATCTGAGAACCACCAGTGACAGCTCTCCTCAGCTGTCATTCCTTTGGCATGACACATTGTACTCGTATTTGAGACTATGCCTACTTGCAGAGATAATTTAAGGAAATTTTTTCCAGTGAAATTTTTATCTCTTATCAGTTTTCATATTCAGGGATAAATATTAGCTTAAAAATTTTAAAGGGAAGTTAACATACCGCTTTATGCCTAGTCTTAGGATGTAAGAAAATAAATAATGGGGTAAAATATAGTGATGAACATAATTAAAGGGTAAACAAAAAAATCAAACAAATGCTCCAAATTCTTTCTTAACATAACATCAATACACCTTTTTACTTCAACCTGCTACAGGGAACATCTGATTACATTTACCACGTTTTTCAGTATAGGTGTGCTTTTTCACTAAGCATATGAAAATAAATAGAAATTAAGACCAATAGTTTCTATTTATGCTGTGCTTTTCTTCTCTCTCCCTATGTTTGATCAGTGTGGCAATAACAGACACTTGCAATTGCAGTCAGTAAATCTAATGGCAGAGAGGTTTATCTCAGCAGCCTGCAAGCTGTGAATTTCCCACACGGCTGTGGCACAGAGGGCAAAAAGAGCAGAGCCACAGACTGTGCTGCTTCAGCAAATTCCTTCCACGCAAAGGATTACAGACACGAAAGACTAAGCAGCTCAGTACTCCCAGGACAGACTTTCCCAACACTTTTTCAGAGGCTGATTGGTTTATTTTTAAGGCAGGGCCCATTCCATTAGCAGCTCCCCTCACAGGCACGGCAGCATCTTGTTCCCCAGGGCTGCACCCAGAGGAGCCCAAAGCAGCACAGTGCCAGCCCTGCCAAGCTCAGCACAGCTCTGTCTGCTGTACCCCAAGGGCTTTAATTGCCTTCATTGATTCATGTCTTCCAATCCACAGAATCACAGAATAGTCTGAGCTGGAAAGGACTCACAGGGACCATCAAGTCCAGCTCTTTAGTGAATGGCCCAAATGGGGGCTGAACCCACAACCTTGGCCCTATTAGCACCTTGCTCCAACCAACTGAGCTCATCTCTGAAACACAGCATTTAGAAGCCAGACACTATTGAAAAGACACATCTCTGTGAGTGAGATCTGACTTCAATCCCCAAAGAAACCTTTCTGCTGACACCATAGGGCCCTGGGTTAAATCCATGGCACAAAAGGTAGCTCTCACTGCAGAAGTAGCTCCGGGTTTCCGTGCAGTCCCCTTCCCTGCACTGACACTGCTGTGGAGGCTCCAGCCATCTTGCCAGCACTGGCACTGGCATTGCCAGGAAGAGCTCAGCAGCATCAACTCATTTGTTTCCAGTTGCAGCTCAGTTTAGGTTGGCCTGAAGGGCTTTTGGTTTACTGTGCAGAAAAAAACCCAACAGGCTATTTTCTGATTTTTAGTGTCTAACAATATCAGCTAGATAACTGAGCAGCAATAACTCCTAATTCTGATGAATGTTCAAGGTTAGTGAAGTTTTAGCTCCTAGTGAGGCTGATGGCAAAAGTGCAATTGAAAATCCACTATGGGAAGACCTGTTTGAAGAAGGACAGAAGCCAAAAGAAATAACAAAATCTTCACTAACACTTTGACCTTCCCCTCCAGTACAGTGGAGAGTCTGTCTCCCTGCCCAGAGGAGAAATGGAAGGCAGAAAGCAATGCCTCTCTCCTTGCCTGCTAATGCCATAAGAAAATGGACAGGCAGCTGGCTGCCATTCCTCATCACAAGGGCAGAAACCACTCTCGGATCGCATGTTCTTGCCTCCCCCTATCAGGGCATTCCCACTGGCAATTTTAAAGTGGATGGAAAGGACTGACAGATGTTGAGTCATTTCTCTTGAACAATGTAATGAGAAATTCTCTAAGTTCCTGTATTTTTCACACAGAAAAATACTGTGAAAAAGTCATTACTACATTACAGAATACATCAGGGAAAAAAGAGTATTTGCTACCTCAACATCCATGCACACTCTATCCATGCGATGTGCATACACTGCTGTGCTGGCAGGCCTGTATACAGACAATAGGAAACTCACTGTGCAGCCAAGAGCAGAGCTTGGCTCAACACCTGACCCTTGGTGCTCTCTGATCACCAAAATATGCTGATAACCAAAACTGCCTTGCAAAAAACCCACTTGCTAGAGCCCTCATCATTACAAAAGTGTATTTTGCTTATTTTTGAGCATCCTGGTATTCTATGAATATAATTTCTCTATACTTCCTCTGTGTGCTTGCACAGAAGAGTACTCATTTGATTACAAAAGGCCACATGAACACTTAAGTGTGAGGGAGAATAAACTCGTGAAAAGCATTATTAAGCCAGATGATAGAAGAAATATATTAGTTCTGTTTTAACATGTACAACACAACACACGCTTTATAACTAACAATTTGTTGTGCTTTAACCTCGTCCAGCAACTATGCCCCACACAGCCCCTCGTTCACCCTCATCCATGGGATGGAAAAGAAAAGGAACTTCTTACACGGCATTCAGAAAGTTGTTCTGCCCTCCAGTTTGCTAGGAAAATCTGTGAGGGAGGAAGGGCACATGGAAGGAGGCAGGGAAAGAGAGTTTAAGGGGCAATGGCTACTACAAAATCATGTCTTTTATATCTGTGTGCTTCCTAACTTTTTTCCTTCTTACCAATATTTCCGTCTACCTGCAAGCTATCCCTGGAGTCCCTCTGTACTGTAAACCCTGTACAGTACTCAGGGTTTACACAAAAGGAAAAGTTCCTGTAGAACATGCTGACCTGCTGCACCATAAGTAGAATAGCATTACATAAATATCTCATTTTAAGCTTCCATGCAGCTTTTAAGATTATTCCCATTTCTAATCACAGAAAATCCACACAGAAGTTCAAAATCCCCAGTTCAGGGACTATTAGCACATAGAAGTAACCATGGGTCCTCACGGCAGCCTAACACAACACAAAGGAATACCCTTGTAGCAGAGTTTCTTAGCAGCTCTTAAACAGATTACACATTTACTCTAGATGTCTAAGGAAGGCAGATTTAGCTGGAAAATGTGGCACCAATAAACAACAAATTTGTCTTAACTCACATACTCACAGAGAAAGAAAACTCAGCAGTTATTTGGTGGTCATAGAGCCAAGGGAGGACAAATAATGGAAAGCAACAAAGTATTTTGCAAAGACAAAAGGATGTCGAGTTACATAGATTTCAGGGTAGGAAGTGGTCGTGTCCCTCCAGGTTGTGCTAGAGGGATGGCTAGCAATGGTGCCCCTTAAGATCCATGAAAATTACAGACAGGAAGATTAGCCATGTGGAAGATGCTTAGTATAAAAAAAAATGCAGGCTAGGTGAGTACTTAAAAAAAAACCCCAAAACATCACCTTAGGGGACCAAAAGTCAATCACTGCCAAAACTTCAAAGGAGAAATTCGAAGGTGAAAGAACAGAGATTTCTAAGCAGGCTATCAGAGAAGAACGTGTGAATGCCACAGGCCAGGCATTGCCAACCGTTCCTGGGCTGGCTAGACCTCCTTTAAGGACAACAAGGAAAGGTACTTCATGCTGTCAGAAGAAAAAGCTGTGCACATTACATGGAGAAAAACGGAAAGAGAACTCCATGTAATTAAAAACTCGAAACATCTGGGGCTTGTTTGAGGCACATAAGTACAAATAATGAGAGAATGTTATATAGCAAAAATTATTTGCAGGCACACCCCCACACCTGACATGACTAAACACACATTCCTAGCCTTTCCCTCCCAAGGCAAAGATGTCAGTCTTAACCATATTTCTGTATTTTCTATCTTTCTGTTTTGATTTCAAAATAAAACTTACATACTACTTTCCCAAACAAAGCATACTGTGTATGTGTCTTCCCCCAAGAGCATTACTTTTAGTCCAGGTACAGTAGTTTAAATCAGCTTATCCACAGCCAGCAAGCTGTTTCATTTACATAACTTACCTTAATTTTAACTCACTAAGTGAACATTAGAGAATTGGATAAAATATGCAAATGGTACCATTTAAATCCCTACAGTAATGCAAACACAAACATAATAGCTGAAGTATTTAAAAGTGACATTTACTTACAGAGAATACCTTTTAAATCCAATAACCATTTTGTTAGTTTTCTTGAAGTGGTAATCTACAGAACAATCATAAGAGATCTGACAGCCATTCCTTTGAAAAACACACACTTTCTTTTCTTTTAATGACTCTACATTGCAAAGTTTTTATTCTGGTAACTTCAGAAAACCTCTAAGAGGAGCATTTGTAATCAGTTAAGAATCACTTAGAAGGGTTATTCGTCCTTGAGGCCTCCACACGCTGCTCTTGCACATGTATGTAATTTTAAACATATTTAAATCTTGAAGTAAGTGCAAGTAAAGCACCTGTTTAACTGCTGCTCTGTTTAGGAGCTTTCTTCAAAATGTGCCTGAAACCATTGATTTCCAATTTTTTTTCTGCTGCATAATAAAAAGATGTCAGGCCCAGTTCTGCAAATTCTTACTTCTGGGTGAGTTCTTACAATTCCTGTTTTGTCACTTCAAGCTGTCACTGACTTGAATGGAACTACGCAGAGTGCATAAATAAAGCACACCTGTAAGTCCTTGCAAGACCGGGATCTACAGGAATAAATCTGCTTTAAATCACAGAAACATCTCCCACAAACATAACTTTGAAGGCTGAGCCACTGTTATTTGAACCTGAAATAAAGAAATAACCAGAGGTATTTGGAATCCCATTTATCAAAGCTTCCACTGGGAGACTAAACCTTGTTCTTTGAAACTCCGTTTCCTACATGGTCTAAGAATTTTGCTGGCTGTTGGCAAAGCTTTTTAAGCTCTGTAAGACTCTCACCTCACCAGCTTAACCCGATGTTTAGAAATCTTGACAAATGTAGACCCTTTAAAATATTTAAGTTAATGCTGGCTGCAGGCAAGCCTCGTGGCATTACCACAGAAATGTTTAATGAGAAATTAAGTCCATTTGGTTTAAAACCATTAATGAGAATATTCACATGCAAGAACATGCAGCTTTACAAATATGACCCGAATTTTCATTCACTTCCCAGTTGTTAGCATGTTTCCCAGCAAAGATTGAGTGTGAAGTTTCCTACTGAAAAACCGAGAAGTGTTTAAAGTACTTTTCTTCCCTTGCATTCAACACAAGAAATGATTTGAGTCGAGTCCATATGTCAAAGGGCAGAAAACAGCAGAATACAGAATAAATCATTTCGAATTCACTCTTCCAAGGAAGCTCATGTTTTCAAAGAGATTCATTTATTTCAAATGAAATTTTAATCTAAATCATAGTCTTTCCTTCTAATGGAAAAAGTTTCCTTACTGATGGACTGCTGTGTTTAGTTTTCTTCCAGCTGCATCTAGGAAAGAAAGAAACCCTGCCTACCACCACCTGTTTGCAGTCAAATGCAAACTCCCATCAGCTGCCTTTGATCGCAATGGAAATGGGAGAGCTTCCAGATGACCAAAGAGCTAAAAGACTGGTTAAAGCATTAAGCTCCAACCAGGGCCCCAGACATTTTGCTGACAGTAGACGCCTAGATGTTACTGCCAAAACAGCCTAGGGTTAAGTGCCTACAGCTCAGCTACTGGGTGGGAGAGGGCTGTGCCCCCAGCTGGCAGATGGAGCTGGGAAGGAGGCACTCCTGCCTCATCCCACAAAGAGCCTGCAGAGCTCCCTGAAGCTGTTCTGAACTTAACTGCCCTCAGGGGCCCAATTTACTCCTCATACTCACCACACACCTACCGTGTGCTGATGATATCTGCGCTCAGCAGCACAACAATCAGGTTATACACTCCTTTGAAAACACAGCTAGAAGAGGGATGTATTAATAGCACTGTTACTCTCTGCTTATAAAATGGTAGAGGTCAGGCTCTTTGCCAGGGAGACCAACATATCTTGCCTCTCAGAGGAGTGCTCCAGCTGTCTGTAACCAGGCTGCCACCAGGCAGAAAAGAAAATGAGATTCAAAGAGTGAATATGCAAGAAAAAACAAGTCTGTGGCTACAGCATTACTCAGAGAGATGCAGATATTCCAGTCCAGCTTTCTGCATCCAGCTTTCTGCACCAGGAATAGCTCACTGTGTCCTAAACAATGATTAGACAAAATGCATATGCAACACCGTGAATAAAATAATTTTTTTTCCCCACTCACTTTCTTTACTTCTCCCAACTCTTACACTGGAGGTGACAGACAACACAGATAAATTTTCAGTTCCCTTGAAGTTACAAAATAGAGCTTAAAGACTAAGTAGCAAATTAGAATAAAAGAATGTACCATTACCCTCAAAACCACATTTGTGGTAACCACTATAGTTAATCCTGCTATGTTTCTGTCAGCCGCTGAAGTAGAAAGTACTCCAGAAGATGGCTGGCTACAAATGATCAAAGTTTATTCCAGCTGACCAGATTTAAAGGATATCCCAATAGAGGATCCAGATTGGGAACTATACAGGGATAGAAGTAGCTTTGCTTGCAATAGAAAATGCAGGTCAGGATATGCAGTAACTGCCTTAAGGGAGGTAATTGAATCTAAGGCTCTAAAGTCAGATTTTTCAAGGCAGAAGGCTGAATTGGTTGCTTTAACATGGGCATTGGAAGTAAACATCTGGATGGATTCTAAGTATGCTTTCAATGTAGTATATGCCCACAGGAGAACTGGGAAGGAGAGGGGTTTGTTATCAGCACAAGGTACATCAAGCAAACATGGGACACAAATTGCACTTATGGGAAGCAGTACAAAAACCAGCTGAAGTTGCAACTAGGCACTGTAGAACACACCAGACAAATAAAACATGGAAATGAGCCGAAGTGTAGAAATTACTTGGCCAACAGGGCAGCTAAAGAGGCTGCAGAAAAAGGCATCTGTGTTTTGGTTCCACAATGAGAAATTAGTCTACCAAATATTAAGCCAGAATATAGTGCAAAAGCTTATCAATTAATTCAAGTGTTGGTAGCTTGATTTCGCCCCAGTGGATGGGCAAGTCACCCCTACCGGACGAGTAATAGCTCCCAAGGCAATTACAAGAGAAATAGTAGACTGAGAGCACCAGTTTACACATTGGCATGCAGAAAAGTTAAAACACTTAAGAAAGACAGTAATTAGCTCCAAGATGACTGAAATTGTATATTCAAAGACTCAAAAATGTGGCACATGTAAAAGAAATAACCCCAGTACTGAAAATAAAGTGGTAATAGGGGATATCAAATCTGGTAGCTGGAGGGAGCTCTGATAGGGAGATCATTGGCAAATTGACTTCATAGAACATCCAATATAAAGAGAGATAAAAATATCTTTTAGTCTTAGTGGATTACTTTTCTAGGTGGGCTGAAGCGGTTCCCTGTCACACCATGGCAAAAGTAGTAAAAATATTTTAAAATCAAATAATTTCATGCTTTGGAGTTCCTCTAGGAATGTCTTTAGATATAGGGTTTTATTTTACAGCAAAAATAGTGGAACAAGTTAGCAAGGCCTTGGGAATTCAGTGGGACTTACATACTCCCTACTGGCCACAAGCTAGCAGAAAAGTAGAAAGGACGAATTACACTATTAAGCTGCAACTCTGTAAAGTCTATCAAGAAACCTCACTGACTTGGGTACAAGCACTCCCAATTGCTTTGTTGAAAATTAAGATCCAACCTAAGGGCACAGAAAAACTAAGCTCCTATGAGCGTCTCTGTGGTCAGCTCTATCAAACTCCACACATCCCAGGGGACGTGTATGTTAAAGATGGGGCAGACCTCAATAGCTACCTCATATCTTTAGGTAAAATGCTGCAGGATTTATGGTGGGCAGTTGTTGTTGCCAGACTGGTGGGACTGGACACACCAGCACACAAATTCCAACCATGAGACTAGGCGTACCTTAAGGATGGGGATCCAGCATCTCTCCAGCTAAAGGAAATTAGTTCTAGGAAAAGGGATGTTTATGCATCAGCTAAGAAGTACATTGTAATGAATGTGTGTGATCATGATGGAATAAGCACCCTGTTGTAAAGTTTCATGACACACATCCAGTTAGAGGAAAAATCCTCCAAATGTGTCCAGGGCTGTAATAAAGAATGCCTGATTTCTAATATTTCAAATTGTATTAGGAAGTTTATTCTCCAGACTATTTTGGTATCAGAGGGTCCAGCTCAAAACCCAGAGCTCTGCATACCTGACCTGGAGGCTGCCATAGGCATAACGTTCCCACACAAATAAACCCTTTGCAACAAATCTCTTCCCTGGTTATCTCTCCCCTCTTCATAAGAGTGCATCCACAACAGCACATTTTAGAGTAGTTTTCAACTACAGCTGAAGCAACAGAGACCAGTTCTTCCTCTGCGTGTGACTGCACATATTGAACTGTTTGTGGTTCAGTTAGTGAAAAACTGTTAAGTATGTGTCATTTGTTTTTTGACCATGCCAAGAATAAAGTACTGTGTTTCTCCCCTTCTCTTAGAAAGCTGCTCTAAATTCCGTAGGTTTAAGCACAAGCTATTTAGCCATTCTGCTAATCTTAGTATGCCAGGTACATCAGGAAAAATGTGCATTCATCTGCACGTGTGAATTCAGATGTTTAAAACACACTCATCACCATGCACTCAACAGCTACCTTTTCCAGCATGCCTCTGTCAAAGGAGTGCCCAAAATGCAGTCACTACAACAGAACCTATTTATTTTCCTTATTAAATCATTTTTGCTTGGAGACAAGGTGATAAAGTTGAATAGCCCTCTAAAATTTGCTAGGTAACAGAAAGACTGTTTAATCTTTGCAGACTCCTTTGTGGAGAGTTTGATGATTCTTTTGCATTTTTATATCCCTTTTGTACACATCCATGTCAAAGGGCATTGTTAGTACCCACAGACCACACAGCAGTTTCACCAAACCATGAAATACCTTTGCTTCACTGGGCTGTATAGTTCCATAGACAAACAAAAAATCAAGATATCAGAAGACTTTTACTTGGGTACATATATACAAGTTTTTGTGAGACCAGAATAATGTTCCAAGTTCCAAAGTCAGTGAAGACTCAGTAAGTATTATTACAATCTTCATATTATAAACCAACATCAACAAAATGTACTTCAATGGATCTCTGAAATAAAGGCATGCAATTAATGAAAAGTGGAAAAATGGAAGAGACATTGCATAAATACGGCAGGAAACTTGACGCATATCAATGTATCTGTTTGAGGAAAGTGTAGCATTACATATTTCTCCAAATTGCATGTGCACAAAGTTTGAAGAATAAGGCTTTTGACATTATTCCAAATTGAGTAATTCACTCACCTCTCCTGAGCTCACATTTCTTAGAAAATGCTGTTTGCAGCTCTGGGAAATGACTATTTATAAAGTACAGCCAAAGCATTGAGATGTCTAGGCAAAGATGGGATGACTTAAGATTATACAGCACCTTCCACAAAAAAGAACTTCCCTACACTCTCCAGCCTGTGTCAAAAACCCTTCAAACACCAGCAGAGTTAAATCTCCTCTGATGTAGAGTACAATACACATTTAACAGCCCAAATCAACACTCCCTAATTGTTATATAAGTGAGAATGAATCTAAATTTAATTAAGCAGAGTGAAGCAAAATATTTACTTCTCTTGAAGTAGCACCCTTAAATAATGATGATCTCCTTTCCTCTCATTTGTAAAGAAAGAATAGACATGCTCTCCTAACAACCACCAGGAACAGGGTTCACTCCAGATAAAAACTTACATGGGAAATGGCAGGGGCTAGAGCTAAACAAACCTCTAAGTTTTAAACATAGAAAGAATCCAAGCAAGAAATGAATCCAATACAAAGGTAAAACTTGAGAAAGAAATCCTGTAGTTACAGAGAGAAATTTAAATATGTATGTAAGGATGGGGGGAAAAACAGTAAAAAATGGGACAAAAAAAAGGTGCATACTCAAGGAAAAGGGAACACTGAAAGTGCCAGGGAAAATCATCAGTTAGGGTATCATGGAAGATTAAGTACAAAATGTACTATAAATCTTCTTATCCTGCTACAACACCAAACTGTTTATCTCTCCAGTTGTCTAAAAGTGGTCTTTTTGTTAGAAAGAGAGAACAAATAATGATTGATCAAATAATGACTTTGCATTGATCCTCACAAAAAGCCCCAAGAGGGTGAATCAACAAAACTAGTTTTAACTGGTAAGTACAAATGTAGGCCAGAAGAGACAGAAAACAGGTTAAAGACCATCAAGGCTGTCAGCAGCATTCTAATCAGTGTGCTTGCATGAAATTCTCTGCAAGGTATTCAAGGAAGCATCTGGTTTACACATTGGGTCACCAGTGCTTGTTTTTCACGTTTTCTGCTTCTTGAGATTTCAACAGACTGTAAAAAGCAAACCAACTCCTTTTCTTTCTTCAAAAGTGGGGCTAACCAAGCAGAAATGAGGAAATTTCATCCAGCTTGGGAACTGCTTCACAAATGCCTGGTGGTACTTAGGAATACACTATGAAATAGCAGCTTGTGCTCACCTCAGCCTTAGGACTCAGGGCTAACCAGCTAAGAAATAGCATTCAGAGGTAAGGTAGCTTCAAAGAGTTAAATAGAATCATCAACCCCAAACTGGCTTATTTTCTCTGAAAAACAACTAGAAAAAACCCAATCTGTCAGTTAAAGTCTAACCAGCAATCTAAAGAACATCATGGTAAGGTAGCCATGGATTAGTTTTCAAATTGTTTGAATAATTCACCAAATATTGAATGAAGCATTTAAACTGCTTCATTATTTAAAAAGTGCTACCACTCAGCAACAGGGTGCAAGTACCTCCCTGGGCTGTAAGCTCCACACCTGGGAGAGAATCAGACAACATAAAATCCCTCCATCCTACTGCAGTTTTGCCATGATGGCAGTGAAGATGACAAAAAACAAAGTGCATGCACGAACAGACAATGTCCCACCACACTAAATGCAAACATGAGGCTCTGCATCCCCAAACCATTGGTGATGCTGGTTAGAGGTGGGACATTTGTCCTTGGCTCTAGACTCAACTGGAAGGCAGCAGGCAACCACTGCTCTCAGCTACTGATTTTCCACCATCTTGCTGAGAACAGTCCTGCACTGGAAAATGGCTTTTCCCTCTCACAAGTCATCACTCACACTGGGTATCACTCAACTTGGAGAACTGCAAGCAGAGCATTACCCAACACCTTCTGCTTTCACACCTCAGCAGACCTTTGCTTCCAAGAGGTCTTCCCTTTCCACAGACAGGTTCCTTCAGAAGGATGGATGTGAGGGTATGGCATCCATCAGCTTCTGGCTGAGACCAAAAGCTAAGAGGCAATGAAAAAGTACCTGAATTTCAGGTGTACCCTCACCAGTGATTTGACTCCTTGCCCTGAAGTAGACTAGAAATGCCCAGCCGGGTCAAGGAATAGTCTCCCATTCTCCCCCTCCTCTTGCCTAAACTTAATCATTCTCAGTTATGAGCTCATACAGTGGCAGAGCAGAGCCATATGTGCAGAATTCATGAATATCAAAAAGCCAAATATAATTATGTGGTGTCAAGCATGTTGACAACGTCCTGGAACATTTTCTGTTTACAATGCAAATGTTTTGTTTGACAGCACCACTGCAGAGATTGATAATGATGATCCATCACTACAGTACTGTTTATTAATGTTCAGTGAGAATTAATGTGAAGCTGAGTGGGCATAAAATGATACTTACTCATTTTCACTTGCACATTTGACCACTAGTGATGGTAAGCCTCCTTCATTTGTTTTTCACCTTTCTGTACCAACTAAATACCCCCTAGTCCCACAACAGCAGCCCACTCCATCGTCTTCTTGTGACCATCTGACAATTCTATGATTGTCTCAGTCTCCATTCTACCCTGTAACACTGATAACTAAGAACAATTTATTTGCTCCTAAAAGAAAAGGTCCGACCATATTTTCTTTTATTGTCAGCAAGATTTTTTCATCAGTTTCAGATGGATAAGGATCTGGATTGTGCGCTTGTTTTCATTTCCAAGTACCTTTTGCACCAAGCATCCTCTGCTCTACCCCTAAAATTAGGCAAACCAAACATTTTGAGGACTGAAGAAAAAGATTTGAGGACTGAAGAATCAGAAAGATTTCTTGACCTTTCACAGTTACAGAGATGATGTTACAATTAAGAGCTATTTCAAGAGAAAAAAGCATTGAATGATTGTGTGTTTATACATATTTTTCTGTATCTATTCACAAAAATGTTTTTGCGGGACCCCTGCATGTTTTGTGAGGTTTGTGGATGCAGGGATAGCGTTCATTAAGCAGAGCACACATTTAGCAAAGCAGCAAGGCAAAAATATATTCCTTCACCACTAACTTAGTCTGGAGATTGGATTTAGCAGAGTGAACTTGACAGACATTTCTTTCCATTTGAATATTATTTCAGTCTTTTCAATTTCCAGAGCATATGCATTAAAGGATTTCCATTTTATTGTTAAAAATAATGTTTCCTACACTAAAAATTCTTCACTATAAAACCTAATAGGACATGCAAGATATAATGATTTTCTCATCTCATACACTGGGCAGAATAACTGTAAGTAATTATGACCTGGCTGAAGAGTTTTCATCTTATAAGCCTTCATACACGTGAACTCTTACTATACTTCCAAAATCTAATGATATTTGTACTTGCATATTGATTGAGAACCAATTATCTCCATCGGGTAGAGAAACAAGCAAGAAAATACAGTGCAAACCAAACCACAGTCCTCAACATTAAAGTTAAATCCTCTCCTGAGCACATGCACAGTACTAACTGCAGCTGAGCTGTGAGGCACCAGTGCTAAGTTCCAATTTTATTTGAAGAGCAAACAAACAGTGCTCTCTGCACCTCAGATTCTCTTCTGTGCCTTTATGGGACAAGCTGAGCATATGACACAGTGTCCTGAGGTAATCCCTCTTGGACAGCCGTTGTTCCCTCACTCCCTCATCACCTCTCCTCTGAGCCGGAACACACAAGCTGCTGAGGCTACTCCGGAGATCTCAATAGGTAATGGCTTTTCTGCTCCTGCCTGGCACGATGAGAAAGGCTGGAAATCAAAGGATCTGAACACAGACTCATTTAAGCAAGCTGCAACATCCCTTTAAAGCTATAGGGGATAGCATAAAGCCAACTGTAACAGTAGGTGTTACAACCTCTAAAGCATCCACTGCTGGCAGAAGGTTGAGGATTTCAGGCAGAGCTGCTGCCATTCAGAACTGGAGGTGCTTTTTAGTTCCCAGTATTAACAACCACAAAGAATGAACCAAAGTGAATGCAGGCAAAATTTAAATTGTACACTGAGTTTTACACCTAAGTCTAGTTGTGTAATACACATTTCTTCACTACAGTAACACCTGTGATCAACAGGATCTTTGCACAAGACAGATACTCTTCTTTGCTAGCTGTATCTGAGAAAGAAAACAGGTTCATAATTATCATACAGCATTTTTTTAACCTTGTTATAGAGTTCAATATTAATCTGAGTACACTCTGTGATGGCAGCCTAGCTGTAATTCCGATGATTCCTGTTTTGCTCAGTAGGCAAAGTTTAAATCACTAGCAAGGGCACTCTTCTCCATCTACCTTCAGCCACCTTTGCTATGCTTTTTCACTTTCTAAAGGAAAATAGCAATATGAAAAACCACCAGACTGTTCCATTTTAACTCACAATTTTTGAAAGGTAAAATGATCAAGAAAACATGTTTATGATCAATCTTTGGGTTTGCAAACAAAACATGGAGAAAATATTTTTTTGTGTGCTGCAGGCTTGATTCCTCCCTCTTGGGATTTTTTGCACTGGGCGCAAACAAGATGAAGGAATGGACTGTTCACTGCGTCATCTATTAACAGCAACTGATTCACTTCAGTTTTGTTTTAGTTAAAATTGAAGTGCAATATTGAAAATTAACAATCCAGCATTATTTCAGTATCACTTCTGGTCTAGCACTGAGATTCAATAATTAAGAAAGCATTCTCTTTCCACATTCCTTATAGCAAGAAATAGAGCAGCAAAGAACCTTTTGTTGAATCCAAGTATTTTATCTTCTCTGTACATAATCCTGCAAGGATCAACAATACCACACAGCCATGTCAGACTGTAGATAGCATCCAAAATCAGGCAGCAAGCCTGCACAGAGTGCTTGACATGAGACATGGCTGTCCTGTCCATATTTGAAAATTTTCTAGTTGATAACGCTATTTAGGTTTAACATTTTGCCAGTTCAGACAAAATCATTTTGGTACAAGCACTGTTCTGCCATTACTGGCTCTGAAAGCTCTTATGAAAAGGAACAAGCCAAGTGATGTGAGTACAAACCAATGGTGTATTTAAACTCTACTGATCCCATGTTAGGCACAGACCTGTCTTGCTCAATTGGACAGCATGTACATGCTTAACAACAGACACATGTACTCACAAAATATGTAGAACCCAAACCTT
Source organism: Origma solitaria (assembly GCA_013397895.1). Classification (NCBI taxonomy): domain Eukaryota; kingdom Metazoa; phylum Chordata; class Aves; order Passeriformes; family Acanthizidae; genus Origma; species Origma solitaria. Next base: position 910,493 of record VZRL01003719.1, on the reverse strand, counting down.
TTAAAGTGATCCAAGGAGCTTCCCAGTCATATATTCAACCTCTTTTTAAACAACTAGTAACTGACAACACTTTTTTTTGTTTCTCACAGGCTCCTGGACGGCACAGACACAGTACTTTTTTCCAATATACTCCCTGCTGCAAATTTGTCTCTTATTTGCCATGCCTGGAGGACTCTCTCAGAAACCAAACCCCTTTAGGACTACTAGTCACCAAATCTAAAGCACACAGACTGATCCAGCACTTGGTGCAAAGTATTCAGCTATCCCATCCCTGCCTCTGGAAAAGGTCACTAACTAGGAGAGCATCGTGACTTGCACAGTTCTACCATCCTCGAGACAATATCCAATGTCCCTGACTCAACATTCAGCACATCTTACGCTTTGGCAGGAAACCAGTAAGCCCTGGGCACGGTTTTACGAGGCTACCTTGGTTTCATTTCTGAGGAAGTCTTAGTATCTTGGTGCCAGGTCACGCTGTTCTGGGCTTATCAGAGCTCTAAGGAGCACAGCAAGGCCTGCACCCCCCAGCTATCGTTCTGCTAATTCCATGTGAATTTCTGCATGTACATGTGAGAGAGAAAAGGAAAGAAGAGAATGTTTTACTGACAGTACTTGACTAGGTAGGCATGAAGTACTGTCTCACATTTGCGTCTGCTGCTGGAAAGGGCTGATCAAATATGCAAAATATTCAAGTTGTCAAACATTCTCTATTGACCTCCATTATAATGAGAAAATAATTGCTTGACATGTTCACCTTCAAATTCTAGGCTTTCTGAAGTTATCATGATTCTGACACTAACAACAGAACTAATATGACTAAACAAACTCCCCAAACCACTTTATATAGACCCAAAGTTTTAACACCAGCTTCATCTAATAGCTAAGTGATTGAACTCACACTTCAAAGCAAACACAGATAAGGATCTATCTAACAGTGCTGGCACCATTTACAAGCACCCTACCCCTTCTCATCAGCAGGTTTGCAGAAGTGGAGAAAAGATCAGTAAAATAATTCAATGTGGAAATGAACTGCAGAAGGACAAAAACCCAGCATACTTTTTTGTTTCTTTTCAGCATCATTTTTTTCGTATACAACTAAAATACAAGACTCAATTTATGAAAATTAAAGCAGAGTGAAGAAGGAATGAGAGACAGAAATTAAGTGTATCCTAGAAATTTGACATTTGACCAATAATGATGGAAATGGATTTACTGCCCAGATAGTAATTATGTTTTCAAATTATATCACAATTATTCAAATGCAACTGACCTTGCCATGTATAACTCTTAAGAACTGCTTGTAGAGTAGAAAGAACAGGTTTTAGACTGTTTGCAAGCTGAAAGTTGATTATGCTGAAACATTGCATACTGAGGAATAATGTGTTCTGACTCAGTGAGAATGAGCTGACTGGAAGCAAGGTGAGACTCTAATTAAAATCTGTGCAGCACCTGGAATTAGAAAGTGATTTAAGTCTAAAGTGTCATTATTACTGATGTATGAACATGTATATCTTTGGGGGTGAAAGAACATACAGGAAGAACACAGCTAGCAGTTCTTTATTCTCTAGACCCTTCAGCTTATCTATGAATTCTCCACTGATGTGTCTGATGCTAAAGATTTTTTCTAATAACTTTCTAGACTTTTCTAAAGAGATATTATTTTCTTCTGCTTACTTGGGCAGGGCAAGTTACTTTCAAGGCAGATAAATTACCATATTGCAATCTATCTTAAAATGCATAGGAAAATACCTTTCAAAAGTGCACTCTGATTTAATAGGGTTCAGCAAAGCTTCTCATACGCTGATGCATGAAATAGATACATGGAAAGCCCTATTAAGTCAGATACCAAATTAAACAAGATTTGTCATAACATTCACGGTTAAAATGCAGATTCTAATCTGTCAGACAAGAAAGTTACACTGAATGTCATCTTAACATAGTTTCTTCTCTGCAAGTCATGTGTGATCCAGGATACCATATCTATTCAAAACAATACTCAAAAGACTTCTGTTTGTTCCAAAGTCAATTTCAGGCACCGGTACATGTTCTATATTTTATTTGAAACAGTCTGTGCTTGTCAAACATTCTTGCTTGTTCTGCAAAAACACTTATCCTAGACCCTTTGCTACAGTATCTGAATGCACTCTGATTGCATCTTTAAGAAAAAAGGGTATCTATGAACAAACAAACAAACAAAACCTCACAAAAAACCAAAACAGAATCCACCATACTCTGCAGTTTATTCACTCATCAGAGAGGGAAAAATGTGTGTGCAATATAGCACTGTAGTACGGCACACAGGGAGACTGCACACACATTTTCCAAAATGCATGGACTAAAAGGTAAGACCATAACCCTCAGTTTGTGTAGGTGCTCACTACAAAACTGTGGGTTTTATTACCAAATGAATTACATTCCTGAAAAGATCAGTGTTCAGCCTGCATGTAGAAAGATTCAATATCTTTGAGGGTTAGGGTTGCTGACCCTGGTTGGCCTCCCACACCTTCACAATGAGATCTTTTGGGTCTCTCAGCCCCACAGGGACCAAAATTTGAACTTGTTTAGTACTGAGTAGGGTAGAAGTATATAGAATGTTAGTAGCCTACCATAGTGAAAAGAATTCAGTATTCAATACCAACTGGACCATGCCGTGTACATCATCACACCTATGTAGGAACAAAGGTTCTCAGCAACAAAAGTTAAAAAAACCAGAACACTCTGTGAGTGTGACAATGAGGTTTCAAGGACACACTACATTGTGCTGCTGAAGGTAGATACGATAGAGATTATCAAGAATACCTGCATGGTATAAAAAGCTATCAGTGGAAAAAAGACAAAACACTAAACAAAATCAAGCAGTGTTGTCCCAGAATCTAGTTCCAAATCCTGTCCTGTCCTCCCCTGACACTTGAGTAATATAAGCTAGCACTTGACTGCACCACAGGAGGAAATGGCTTATTATATTTCCCATTATACTTTTGTAACTATGTATGAAAATAGGGATGCCATCTATAGATATGAAACATTGCATAATGACAGCCTACAAACATAATATGTCACCAGAGGAAAAAACAAAGATGACAAGGAGGTTGTAAACAACCTAAATCAATCCATTGCAGGGATAATAAGAGCCATCCTCAAAGTCACCCTTCCAGGGGTAAAGCCAATTGTTCGTAATTTGTAACTGCATCTAAACAGTTACCCTTGGAGGCAGGGAAACATGTGCATCACCTTCTGCTGCAAAAATGAGCAGAGTTTACCCCCATTATCCCACCCAAACAAGCCACTGCACTAGGTAACAGCAAACAACCTGCATGAACCAGGAGTTTACATTTTCAGTATTTCTGTATGTGTTGGAGGTGGACCCATTTTTCAACACAGATATTTTTAGAGAAACCTTGAACTGTTCATCAGGGTACAGAACACTTCCCATAGGATGCCATGGAAACACTGGGATGTAACAAGTGCTTTCAGGTCAACCGCAATGCTATGTATGCTGTCCATCAGTGCCATGTCTGTCCCAGCTACCTACATGGAAGTTAACGAGGTGGACTTCTGGGAAGTGAGAAAGCAGACTAGGGAAAATGCCAAGCAGGGCTGACTGACATGGTGCAGATACTGCAATTAGCTGGAATCAATGGCCATCCTCGCTACTGCTGGTTTTTTATCATCATCACCATCAAGAACTAGTCTGAGACAGCAGCTAGATAAAGACACCACAGCACTAAGCAGCTCAGCTGAATGGGTGAACCCAAAAGTTAAGAGTGGCTGAAATTATAAAGGCTGGGAAAATACCTATCTGAATGAGAAAAAGAGAAAGCCAGATCCAACTAATTGCTTTTCAGCAATTTTCAGTAATTTTCCTGAGAAGTTTTCAATTTTTAGGCAAAGACCCTCAAAACCTGTGAAAAATCTAAGGCAAAATTTTATATTGACAGCAAAGAGGCATAAAATGGTAATGTTGGCTACCTGAAATTCTCTAACACATATTAGCTCAGCATAGTGCAATGCCTTTTCCCCCCACAATCAAAACCTACTACATTTAATTTCTTACAATTCTATTCATTAGACGTACACATTGCAAATTATGTTAGAAAAGTTTGGTATCGTACCACAAAAGGTACCAAAGGAGACCTGGTCATTGGAGGACTTCCCAGACAGTTTAATACAAAAAACTATAAAGGAACTGAAAGACTATGCAAGTTTCAACTTCAGTTCTGTATTGAGTTCATAGAAAAGCAATAGGTGTGAAACTAAATCCAGAGTTTAACTCCTGCTAATGCAGTAATTTCTTAGAAGCTCCCTTCTTTAGGGTGCATTGGGAGGTTTTAAATGACAAATGTTAGGGTAACTAACGGATTGAGACCTCATACTAAAGATAATTAAATAACATAACACTCAGCTGCAGAAAAATTCCTAAATCAAGTTATGAATCCTATACAATTCTTTTGAAGCATCCATGGTAGCAATTCTTTCTCTGTCCCTGCATCCCCATGATAGCTGGGGATGCAGGGACAGAGAGATTCCATTTTCTTTGTCCAGAAGACAGTCACACAGGCCAGTGTGGCCCTGGCCTCACCATACAGGAATTCTGTCTCAGAACAAGGATTTAGTGAGCAGACACACAAGATGGCCTAAAAAGCCATCATAATATGTAGGATGAATTGAGCCGCAGAAGTTCAGATGAACAGCATTTTTTTACAGCCAGACTACTGAAAAAGGAACACCAGAGTTAAGTGTTCGACACAAAACTATCCCATTGCACCTATTTGAGAGGACAACTTACAGCCAAAAAGCCTGGTTTAAATTCAGATGCAAAGCCATGGCCTTCAGTGTGCTGGATTAGAAAAAAAGAACATCTACAGGCAACATATTACAGAGTACTTTACAGACATCTATTACGGCAGTGTTGAGTAGGGCCATCAGTTTAGGTAATATGTAAAAATTAGATGGTCCTACTGTAACAGCAGATGGTGCAAAAAATGTTGAACATCAGCTGAGAATCAATACTCTTACCAAATCATTAATAGGAACCTAATTCAGAGCAGCTCTTGAGTAACTTGAAGAGAGTCTTTCTGAAGACCTTTTCCAAGCAAAGGTTTTCCTTTCCCAGATCATAAAGGTAGGATTGTAAGATTCATTCAATTTTGCCTTTATTTAAATAATTGAGTCTGTCAGCTAAAGTGATTGTGGCAGTCCCCTGCCAGGGCTGAAAGACAGGGTGATAAGCCTAACACAGCTAATTACAGCAGCAACCATCCTAAATCCTCTCAGAATCTGTTTCATAGAAATACCACATTTCTGTGGAATAATTACCTCTTACATGCCCAATCCTATTCCTGACATGCTTATTTTAATGCTCTGACATTTTAATGCCATCTGCCTTCAAGAAGCCCAGCCTGACACGCTGTCAGAACTCAATCCACGCACCATCTTCCCACTCCCCATCATTTCACTCTTCCCCTGAATACAGAGGAATTGCTTCTCCAGTGCCCAGTGTTATGATTTACCATTTGGCAGCATAAATTCTGAGATGCTTCTAAAAGCAAACCGCAGCACTTCTCAGACCTTTTGTACATGTGACTGTGGTTTCTGTAAAGTGAAGAGGAATCAAAGCCCACTGCTCTTGGAAGCACGAAGATCTTAGAAGCACTTTAGATCATGTCTTCTGAGTCATTTGTGTATGCCATTGAAATAACCCCCAGTCCTGTTTTCTCCTCCTCCTAATCCCAAGTCAGTGGAGGAAAACTCTCCTCTAGTCTCATTTACCTCCAATCAGCAAAGGGGCAGGAATGACAAAATTGTGAAGTGCCTTCAGTCAGACTGGAGTAGTTGATGCTCTGATCTTCCCTTTCTAATATCTTGCCTACAGAAACAGCAAAGAGTAAGAAGCACATTCACCACAGAGAGGCAAAGAATTGTCTCAGGTGAGTTATATTGTAGGAACAGATTTTATTTCCCTACTGCCCTCTGTTCGTTCTACCTTATTGTTCCCCCATTTTGTATTCCCTGATTCCTTTCCTAGTGATTGACAACATGTATTGTCCATTTCTATCGGGTCTGCAAGATCACTGCTGTGTCAGTGCTTCCCTCCCTGCAGGCTGTCACTAACAACTTTTGTGAGCTGACATTTCTCACGGAGTCGGGAGAACTGCACACTGCACAACCGGTTGCCAGGTGCTCATATATAAATATTTAATTGATACCTTTTTGTTTAGTAGCAACAACTCAAAAAAGCACAGATGGAATGATATCAAACCCAGAATAAATTAATAAGACAGATTTTCATCACATATAAAAGAATAAATCATCTCTCGTCACTATCATTTATTTCTATTAAAAAAAAGTTGATTAAGCATCTTTCCACAAACATCCCACTAATTTCTGAAAATTACAACCAAGCTAAACCAACAAAAAATAGGAGGCCATGCTCAGCATGTAATGCACTTCTAAACAGAACTGTTTGGGATCTTTTGTCACCAGCATAATTTCATAAGGGTTAGTACTAAACTGATTACACAGAAAAAGAACCCCATACCTCCTTTATGTTGATCATAATTAAAATGCAGTCAAAAGAAAGAGACATGCTCAACAAAGAACACTGACTTAAAACACTTCTGTAATTTGTTTCAGGATTCCTACGGTACATCTGTATAATTTACAGTATATTTTGTTCAAAAGATAGCAATAAATGGAGACTGATCTTTTGGAGAAAGCTCTCAAGCCTGCTCTGGGGACTCAGCATGCTTGGGTGGCTCTCTGAAACATCTCTGCTCTGATGCAGGCAGCATGGGGAACAAACAGGAGAAGTCAGAAGTCTTTGTGCAGTTATGACTGGAGTGCTGGGAGGGATGGATACAGGCTCTTCAGGAAGGACAGGATGCAAAGGCCTGGATGGGACTTGATCTCAACACAACATGATCTATGGATCTCAACATAAATACGATCTTTTGGAAGAGATACAATTTCAAGGCCTGAAGTGAAGCTATATGTTATGAGGACAAAAAAAAAAGCCAAAAACAAAGCACAAAATGCTGACCCAACATAGTGGTACTAATAACTTTGTTGTTCAATAATGAGGAGGAAAAAAATCATTTTACTCCAGAAAAGTGATTTCAGAGGAGGTTCAGATGGGAATCATAAAGAATTTCTTCACAGAAAGGGTTGTCAAGTATTGGAGTGGGCTGTCCAGGGCAGTGGGGAAGTCATCAACCCTGGAAGTCTTTAAGAAATGACTGGACATGGCATTTAGTGCTATGGTCTATTTGACAACATGGTGATTGGTCAAGGGTCAGACTCAATGACCTTGGAGGTCGGTCTTTGCCAACCTAAATAATTCTGTGATTCAGGAGAAAGTGGACTAAAATTTACACACACATATGCAGTTATTCACATTACCATGCTTTAATAAAAGTTATTTTATCACTATTAACTGGAATTAAAATGTCAAGTCATCAATTCTGTGAACTGATGATTAAATATTTAATATCTACCAAGTAAGTCATAACAATGTTTCCTAGTCTGCCCTCAAGTGTCTCCATGGAATACATGAGAGGAGTCAGGGTGCTGTGACCACCCTGCACAGGTTCTGGAAGGTCTGTGCTACTTCAGTGAAGTGATAATGACCCCATCAAGATGGAGCTGCATCCAGGATACTGATCATAATCATCACAAAGATATGTCAGCTTTCTGTGATTAAATAATTTGTCAGTTTGATCCCCAAAACGATCCGTGCACCTACAGCTTTAGCAAAAGCCTGTAACTCCTACACATTCACTTCCACAGCTGAAACATCTTAATGAAAGCTGTCATTATTTTTGTAATTTACTTCTGAACTCTTCAGACACCACCAGCTGAAGTTAGATACTCCTGCCTGATTATTGCTTTCTGAGACTTTTGTTAAGGTGGAATAAATTTGAGAATAATAATTTCAGGCCTTCCCCATTGATTTGTTCTATGCACACAACAGCACTTTGTAAAACCTTGTGTCACTGCTCCTAGTTTGAGGCGGACCAAGTTTTTCTCTTCAACACAAGAAGAGGAAAAAAAACCACGTTCAAAACAGCAATGTTAGGCACAAAAATAATTTTGAGCAGCACAAAGGGAATGTATGAAATTAAACATTCACTTCCTGAAACTCCCTTTTGAGCTCTATGCCTCTGACCTTCACATCCTTCTCTAAGCACTGTCCAAAAAGCAACAAGGGTTAATGTTCTGTAATACAGATAACTCCCCTCCTAGCACCAAATTATCTTTTAACTTGGTGACATAAATAAGATCACATCTTCTTTGAGCAACCTCTGTATAACTGTGTTACATCTGCAGTTTTGTTGGCATATACCATAAATCTTCTATACAGATTGTGACCAGAAATTCAGAGAATCATAGAGCCACTAAGGTTGGAAAAGACTGGCAAGATCGTCAAGCCCAACCTTTGGCCAAACACCACCTAGCCAACTAAACCATATTGTGAAGTGCCATGTCCACTTGTTTTATGGACACTTCCAGGGATGCTGACTCAACCACTTCCCTGGGCAGCCTGTTCCAGTGCTTAAGCAGCCTTCCAGTGAAGAAAATTTTTCCTAACATCCAACCTGAGCTTCCCCTGGTGCAACTTGAGGTAATTTCCCCTTCTCCTATTGCTTGTTGCCTGAAAGAGACCAACCCCCACCTTGCTACAACTTTCTGATAGTTGTAGACAGCAATAAGGTCTCTCCTGAGCCTTCATTTCTCCAGAATGAACAACCCTTGTGCTCTCAGCTGCTCCTCATAGGACTTGTGTCTCAGACCCTTCAATCAGAGACAATTCAATTCAATTTCAACAACTTTTCACTTAGTTATAGCTGTGCTAACTTGTCACTATTAATTTTTGAGAATCAAAAACCAAAAGAAAGAGCTTGCATATCACATCTACAGGAAAGTACAAACTACAGAAGATTGGTCTGCAGGAGCAATTTCTGCCTGCTGTACAAAACACTTTGTCCCACTTAAGGCTGATACAGAAGTCAAATACTGAAGGTTTCTATAAAATTTCTTTACCTAAAGTCAGGGTTTAAATACTACTTGTTATAACAAGTCCTGTACGCAGTGGAAAACCTGCATAACAAAAAAGCAAAAGCATTAATAAGAAATTGCAAAATTATTCATTATAAATTCTGTACCATAGCCATTGTTCTTGAGTCATGCAAAGCTCTGATCAGACAATTCAAAACATCAACAAACCTTAAGTTCTGGAATCTGGAACCAGAGAAGGCAGGGAAAATCTTCCACAGGTGGGTTTCCCAAAGAACTAGGATTGTTGCCCATAAAACCAGAGACAGAAAGTGATAGAAAACCTGGCAACAGCTACTCTTAAAACCAGGCTGAATGCAGGACAAGCAGTACTGTAATAAACAACAGACCACTGGAGGACGACTAGAAGTTATTCTCCAACTCCAAGTAAGTCAAGTGGCAATAAAAGCAGTCGGTTAATAGACGTCTCATTGTATCTAATCACTGAAACAAAGTTAATCCAAGAAAGTAATCTGTTTTTAAATTACTGAAAATTCATTTGACAAAAACACTAATCCTTTCTCCTGAGTTTAAGCTTAATTACTGTTATGCTAATATACAAAGAATCATCTTGAATCTCTAGCATTATCACCAAATTTTATCATACTTAAACGTTTCTTGAAATTCTCTCAGGTTATATAAAATATGTATTTTCTATTTGCAATCGCTATTTTGTGAGGAAAGAATTAGAAAGGTAAATTACCCCTGATACTGGTCTTCTTTTTTCCAGTGCTTCTAATGTTTAAGCCTAATGATTTCTAAATATAAAACACTATTTCCTTGCACATTTCTTTTTGTCAGTTCTGTAGATTCAGAGATGGTTGTTCTGCAAAAGCTGCCTGTATTTTCACAATAGGCTATATCATCCAAAAAAATATGAAATGCTTCATTCCCAATTTAAACGCTACTACTAAGCGTTTAAACCACAAGTCAGAATATGCCATTTTTCAGAAATGCAGAAGTGTATTTTGTCCAGCCATGGCTTGCTACAGACAGTTATTTGGAGGCATGTATTTTATTCTTGCAGTGCTACCCCAAATAAAGAGAACTAATGAGAGAGAACTAAAATCCCTCTCTACACTGATCATACAAATATTGGCCTATTGGTTGTCACTAGATAACAACTTAAAATACAATTTGTATGAGTTATTTTGTTAGTCCAGTTAAAATCACAGTGAGGGGAAGAAATCATAACTATTGTCGAAACACATTTCCACAGAGAGAGGGAGAGAAAGAGGATAAAACATGTTTCCATGGTTACTTTGTTAACCATCCCCATTTTTGCTGTTTACATAGTTTATAAACAAGACACTATAAACAAGACGAAATGAAATATTTATTAAGATCTACATTACAGAAAGCTCCCACCATATGTCACGTCTGTTTTCGACAGCTGACTGTCCAGTGGAACCCTAAGACACAGTAACATTTACTCATTGCTGGTGCTATCAGGTACATTATATAGGACAAACCCCTACTGAACGTGCACAGAGGAAACCTTTGACCCTAGTTCATTTACTAACATTTCATCAGTAATTTATTTCCAGTAGAAGATGATGCCTTGCCTTGAGACCAATGATAAAACTGCAGGTTTCTCAAATGTAAGTAAAAGCTCTTGCTTGGCTATCAGCTAAAACTTACTGATCATCAAAGGCTGCTCTCCAGCTCTACCCATTTCAACAGCTGCAGTTTTAATCACTTCCAATGCAAAAGAAGTTCCTCTTATCTTGAGTCATCACCCTCAATGAAAGGTTAATTCTGTATAACAGCACTTTGCAGCAAAAATGTCATCTAAATCAGGTCATTTTTATCTCCTATAAACTTTCATTTTAACTAGGCTTCTTACTGCCCGGGGGAGGAATGACAAGTAACTTTGTGGTACCACTAGTACTGGGAAGATTCCAGACATGCCACCAAAAGCTCAGAAGTTCTATATGGAGTACCAGCATGGAAAATTCTAGAGGTATTTTGGAGTTCTTGGTATTTGGATATCAACCTCATTCGGTTAAGAGGCAGCACTTGTCCTTAGGTGCCATATCACAGCCATCACACAGGAGCACAGCTCACTCCAAAAGTGACAGCAGTCCTGCAGTACTGATCTCAGCAAAAGTGCTGATTAAAATCATTGAATTGTTTAGTTTGTAAAAGACTCTTAAGATAATCGAGTCTTAACCACTGACCTAACACTGCCAAATCCACCCCTACACCATGTCCCTAAGCTCCACATCTACATGTCTTTTAAATACCTCCAGGGATGGTGACTCAAGTAGTACAGTACAGTCTACTTATGTAACATTCAGGGACAGACATATTTTTTTCTAAGAAGTAACGTTTTTCCTGCTGTGGTCTAGCCAAAGAGTGTCCAGAAAACCGTTGTGTAGCTTAAACGCTCTCAATTTCCAAATATCTAGGAAAGATACTTTATATATATACATACACACACACACATATGAGTTTAGCACAACTCAAACACTACTGTAGTTTACATCCTAACGTCAGCTCATCATTAGTCAAAAAATTGAAGACAGTATTTAAAACTATTGTGACTCACTAGCTTCACTAGTAAATGTCCAGTGTTTAATATTTTCAGAGCAATAGTGTAATCCAGATTTGAAAAGCAATTCATTGTACCAAAATGCTAGCTACATTTTAAAATAATCTCTAAATCTACCACAACTGTCTCTGAAAGCACTAGCACATGGAATACTGTTATCCCTATAGCTACAGGAGATAATGTTCATTACATAACATTAGTATTCACAAAAAATTGTAGAGGAATACTTACTACTTATACATCCTGATTCTCTTTACATCAGTCAAGGCGGAATTCTTTATTTAATGGTTTTTTTAAAGTTTGGGGTTACATCATGTAACTCAGGCAAGCAAATGGCATTTTGCTGTTCACACAGAACAGAGCAGCAGAGGCTGGTTGGAAAGTGGAGTCAACTTTTCTAGTATCTGGTTATGTACTTACAACGAAGTGATAAATCTTCTCCAGGACAAAGGAAGCAAGAACCGTATGACAGCTGACAATAAGAATTATCCTTTGGCTGCCATGACCTTAGCTCGTTCTTCAGCACTGCATGGAAGTACTGCAATTATGTTTTGGGGATAGAATAGGAAGCCTACAGCATGTTATTTTGCTCACTTATTTCAGACAGTAAGATAAATAGAAGCCTGAAGCTTTTGACCCTTCATTCCTTCAAAAGCATGAATTTTACCCAATTATTTATCTGTCACCTCTAAGATGGAAGTCTACATGAAATTTTGATTCATGTAGCCTTCTTTCTTTAGGAGATAGGAAAGGAGTGTTTCCCCTTAAACTGCACACCATAAACAACATATATTAGCAAAGATGCTAGCTTGTATATTTTACACATGCTTTCTTAATTTTACCTGAGCTGCTTATAAGATAATTTCTCCTACAGTTCCCTATCCACATATATAATCCACCTAAATATATGCAATTAAGAGAACACACAGACTGAAGTCACTTTATTTCTGTTTTTGACCCTAAATTCATATCTGTGATGGAACAAGTCTAAATCCAATAGTTACTTCCTGTCCTGTTTTATCATCTGTTCTTGGTGTTACATAAAGTGCTTATACTAAACATCACTGAGCTCTTATATAGCATTCTTAATCCATAGATCTCAAAGTACTTTACAAAGGATGACCATTATCCTGCTTCGTCTATGAAAAGAAAAAGCAGAGATCTTCAGCGTGAAATTCGGATCTCACTAAATTCCCACAGTCCACAGTGAAGCTGGAATTGCACCTCACGTCACAGTACCACTGGTCAGCCAGAACAGCATCCATCTCTGCAGAAGGATTCCAGAGCCCTCCATAGCAACTGTGGCCTGTGAACTGTACTCAGCAATTCCGTACACCACTCGGGCATCAATCCAGAGAGAATATGGCTTTCAATACAGTATCTTATTCAGCTTGACAATCACTAAAACGCCTCCCATCCCACATAGGCAGCACTTTTAAACAGTATCCTTTACCCTTCTCCTGCTTACAGCTCTAAACACACAAACCTTGCCATCAGTGATGGAAGTAACTGAGTCAATCCTGTGCTTGGGCTTTACTACTGAAATCACTACTGCTTCAGACAGATACATTGGTACCAACGTCTGATGCTGCCACTCAGGTGTCTCAAAGTATTTTCACCTTCACACAAACTCTAAAACTACCTGATCTATGGGTAACTAGGTATGAGTTATCAAACCTCCTGCTGCATTCTTCCCTCCTCTCTTTTTGATTTGCTTCTCATGTTGCCTCTTTGCACCTCGCTCTAAGTTAGATGTTTAAACTCACAGACTTCCTTAACTCTATAAACTCTCCTGGAATATTCAGAGAACCTAGAACCAAATACTGGAGATAAGGACTGAAAGCAGGCTGTGTGGTAACCACCACACTGGTTACTAGGGTATCAATCTATCTGAAACTGCCAGACACTTCTGCATGGCCATAAAAGCAGCAGGATGCTATCTACTTCAGTAACACATTTGATGATGTTCTAGCCAGATATGAGGATGTGAGAAAACTTTTTAACTTACAACTTTAGATTAAAGTTAAGGGGTTTCTACTTTGACATGCTGTATCACAACCACCTCAAAACCACTTCTGGACCTACGCAAGGTGAAGCAAGCTGACCCTGAGTACAAAGATGAGCCAGAGAGCCATGATCTTCAGGAAAGGATTCAGAACATTCCAGTCTCCATAACACTCCAGACAATAAAGTAGCCAAGGAAGAGAAAGGCATGCAAGCGTCCCTGCCCATGGAGATGAAGGGAATCATTCTGTATTCTCTTGTGCTAACCCAGATAGGTTATTCTGAGCAGCTGTTCCTAGAATCCCGTATGTTACATGAACTACCACGTGTCTGAACCGGTGCTTTCAGGAAGTAAAGGCACAAAAGTGGAGGAGGTTGTATAACAGACTGCATCTTTTGGGATGCACACTTCCCAAAACGGGACCATCTTCCAAAAAACATACACAGGCAGCCTCACGGACTCCCATGACATTCCCCAAAACATCCGCCGCGCAGAGAAGCCGTTCTAGAGCAAG
>VZRL01003719.1:873730-896196 GCA_013397895.1 Origma solitaria | reverse complement strand
ACTGAAGGATTTGTTCGCTCCCGCACGGAGCAGGGAACGCAGGGCAGGAGGTTCGGCACACGGTCCTTTCTCGGCGGGAGGAGGGACGGCAAGCTCAGAGCGGCAGCAGGACCGGCGACAAAGATTTATGTGCTGGCTGCGATGTCATTTACTGGGCTGCATACAACTGATTTACCAGCAGCTGGAGTAGAAAAGACTACTCTTTTCATCCTATTTTTTTCTGGCTCTGGTCTACATCTTAACAATTCCACTATGAAGAGAATTTGGGTTTCTGAAACCCATCTAAAACAGAACAACTTTGAGACTGAAGTTTATACCAGCCCCATCCTCCTATTTAGAAGCTGTAATCGCATCTCTTAGCATGCTAAAGTATAAATATGGACCACAACATGTGGAAGGAAAAAAAAAAAGTCAACATTAAGAGGGTAAAAGACAAAAGAATTAATCAAAAAACAAACAAAATTAGGGACATTTCTGTAAACTTATACTCTACATCATATAAAACTTTATACATGTTTAGCTTTAACTAGAAGTGCTTGGTGGAAGTTAAAGTAATACATTAAAAATATTTCTTATGTAACAAATATTTTTTATATATTCACTTTTATGACTCTGAAATACAGACTGCTTCATCTATAGAAGATCCAAAGCCCCTCAGACTGAAATCACATGTAAACTACAGCTAAATTCTGGCACTTAAAGTCAGGGACAAAAAGTTCCTGTGACATCACTTCCTGGACTATACAAAGAATGAATTCAGAATCCTTAAAATCACAGGTGGTTCAAGACTGCTGGGCACACACCTTCTTCCAATGCAGTGAAATGCTGCCTTTGATGCAGCTCTGTTAAATACTCAGTAAAATTATTTAAAAGTAGCATGAACTGAATCTTTAAATACTTCACGTTCCACAGTGTATTTCTTACTCATAGATAGTAACTCAAACACCCTGCAACAAAAATAACAAACTGTTTTAATTCACAGTTGCAACACATAAACATGATGAGATCTGTACATTGTTAATCCCGACTTCCCCACTCCAACAGTTTAAGTTAAATGTCACATTTACATAACATTTACATAAAGATTCAGTTTTGTTTATACAAACCCCAGCCTTATTTTTGCAACATGCTCAATGCTAATTCATTATGTAACAACAGATTGTTTGCTCTTTAAAAAAAATAAAAGGTTTCATTCTGAGAAGGTGTTTGAGAGACCACAATCCCTCTGAAGCAATTTAGCACCCGTTCTTTATTACTGCTTCATCAAGTTTTTTAGGTTGGCTTCTTTCAAAACAAACGAGGTATTTTGGACAGACACCCCAACTGGTTTTATACGTCATGGTCACTTGTACAGATCACACTTGTACCCAATAACACACACAGGAGAACAGCCACAGGACCTCCCAACGCAACCCAAATGAGTTTAGTTATGGATTTTTAGCAGTGGTCATGTTGGTCTGAAATTTGGAACATTTTAGAAGATTCCAAGCACTGTCCAGCTTGTTGGTTTTTATTGAGTCTTTTGGTTTTCATTATATTAATGCCACTTTGCTCTTACCACTGCTTTCAACAGGAACACATTTAGACCAGTGCTGACCCATTCGAAAATTGCTAACGGCAAACATTGCAAAAAACTTCCAGCACATCTGAAAGCGGAGCTCACAGGAGTCTGCAATGCAGCTGGATATAACTGCAGTATTTTATAAAAAGAGCTATATTTTTCAACTTCTCCATACAGAGGTCTCTGTGGATGGATTGGCTACTGTTCTCTTCTATTTTAAAATTTTTAAATTATTTTTGCAGAAACCCTAAGGCCCAATAATGAAAGTAAATTTGAAAGAAAGAATTCTCTAAGCTAATACCACTACCTCTTCACAGCAATTAAATAAATGCTTTAACCTTAAAATGACGTACAAATTAGACATGAAGCCAATTCAATCACATCTACTGATTATTACAATTGCATTTATTACCAATAAGACTACATATTTAGGTTTAATATATGCTAACAATCACAAAATTTCAAGTATGCCTCTACAAAAGCTATCTCCAGCACATCACACCAACATCACAAGACTCCCAAAGATGTTCTTCTTAGCTCCTTGGCTAAGGAGCCATTATTTCAGTGGGCTTTCTTCTCCAAAGGGATGTTTTTGTAATGTACACTGGAAACAGCCTGATTCCGTGTTAGCCTGCTCTAGAACCTTGGATCACAGCTGGACACTCTTGACTGAAGACAGTTTCTGCTATATTCACCAGCTTTATCTGCAGTGCTCCAGAGGAGTACGGAGATCCATGGAATTCAAGACTACTGAATACTTACTAGAGTCTCATACCCTCCTGGTCTCCTTGCTTTGTTTAAAGGCAAGTGATTGGAGGCAGAAATGACCCAAAAGAGAATTCAAGTACAGTAGTTACACAAACTCCACACACAGTGGTCCTACCTGCACATGACAAGCAAATTACCAGCATCACTGGATCCTTCCCCAGGAAGCCAATCAGGAGATTTAAGTAGAATGATGCAGTGCATCACTTGCATCTTTGGCAGTTTTTACTGTCTACATTACTTTGATGATTACAGATAGATATAAATTGTTTTCCTTCATCCAGACACATTTCTGCTTAATCAATACAGCACTTTTATGCCAGCACTGATCCAAGTGAGAAAAATGAGATAGAAAAATAAAATTCTCATAGACATACCACAGGTTATACTAAAGAAAAGAGTATTGTTTAGTCAGCAGGTCTCTCATACAACACAGGGTACGTGTAAAAGTCAAACACATCTGCTCCAAGCAGTCACCCAGGACTCTCAGGTAAAGCAGTACAAAGCTTTGGCAATACTGGTTAAGATTAACCTCATTTAGAATAGACCAGCCAAATCCCACAATGCAGAAATTGCTCCTTTGGGCACCACATTTTCCTCAAGGTGTCTGAAGGAATGTGAGTGCACAACTGTGGTTATTTTTTATGGCAAAAGACTGATGTTACATGCTGACTAAAATGACAGCCTGAAAAGAGAAGTCCCAAGGGTAAAAACTACTAAGAAAGTACAGGTGACTGCACAGGGCACAGGAAGATGAAGTTGTCACACTTGCATCCACACCACCTATCAGAAACAAGTCGCCTCTCAGTGTGAAAGTCCCCCAGAATCACTCTCAGATTTTTGTTCTTGGGAAAACATTGTGGTTTGCTTCAGAAGACAGTTTGGGCACACACTGTTGTGAGAGTTGGGATTGCTCAGTCTAGAGAAGAGAAGGCTCCAGGGAGACCTTACTGCGACTGTTCAAGACTTAAAGGGAGCTTATAAGAAAGACGGGGACAGATTGTTGAATAGAGCCTGCTGCAATTGGGCAACGAGTAATGGCTTTAAGCTACAAGAGGGTAGATTCAAACAGATGGAAGGAAGAAATTTATTTCAATGAGGGTGAGGCAACACTGGAACAAGTTGCCCAGAGAGGCAGTAGATGTCTCCTGCCTGCAAACATTCGAGGTGAAGCTGGACAGGGCCCTGAGCAACCTGACCTAGTTGAAGCTGTACCTGCTCATTCCAGGGTAGGATGGGATAGGCAAACCTTAATGGTCCCTTAGAACAAAAACTACTGTATGATTCTATGACTGCTGTGCATGCTTTAAGTATGACTAGGACACAGCGTGAACCAAAAAGCCAAGTCTCTTGACAAAGCAAAGAAAAAAGAATGTGCCCTTGGGATAGCTAGCACTTTCAAAGGCAGAGGTGTCTATCCACATACCTTTTTTAATGCTGCTGGAGAAAAGTAGAATCTCATTAATACTGTGCTGTCTAGCCCAGCTACACCATATTAGATCATCAATGGTATTTTATGGGCTACATTCCAAAGGGCAGCAGAGACTGTAGAGCAGTAGCATTGCTATTTGGTTCCCAAGAGAGGGCCGTGTGTGACACTGAATCTCACACAGATTCCTGAGTCCAGCTGTTGGAGCCAAGAATCACCACTGAGCTTACCAAGCAAGGGAGTTCGAGCTGCTGCAGCACATGTTGACTTTCCAAGACCTATGTGCATTAAAGAAGGGGAAGCTCAGAAGCTTGGGGATCATTATTGTGGAATTTTTTGGGTGTGTTTGGATTTTTTGTTGTTAGGGATTTTGTTGGGATTTTTGGTTGGTTGTTTTTGTGGGGTTTCTTCAACACAATGATAAAAAGATCTGCTTGGTGGTTTTTTTAAACAAGGGCATAGATTTCTTTGGCTTGGGACAGCTTGAAGATGTGGGACCGCACGGTATTCCACAGCAAACTAATACAGGAGTTGAGCCAGATGATGAACAGATTTTTCCATTTCTTCTTCCATAATCATACCTTACTCAGAACCCTAATCCTCTCTTTCACCATGGGACCATTCTGCCCTTACACAGAAGTACCCTTTTCCTAACTAAAAATCGGTAGAGGTCACCACACTGTACATTTTGATCCTAGAGGTAAACTATGCCATGCTTTCCCTGAGAAAACTTAAAAAAGCGTGTGATTTTCAAGTTTTATATTCAGAGTACCTTTGCACACAGGACAAAGCTAACCTCAATAACCTGCAACTCTAAACAACCTAAAGTAATTGCAAACCATGGGGTGAGCTGAGAGCACTACTAACAGATGGTTTGGAGACACCGGAGGTGCATGGTCCTGCAGCTCTCTTGAAAGCCAGATCTGTACTGAAATGAGTATGATTCACACTTTCTCAAAGGCACAGCAGTGCTGAAAGCATAGAGATTTTTCAAAAGAATCATGCCTGCAGGAACTGTCATTCTTCCCCACTGCCCTCATCAGTGCTGTCCTAAAGGAAGCACTGTTTGGCATCAGGACAGTAAATATTCCCACAAGTTCACCATTTTATTTCATCCAATGCCCTATTCTCAGCACTGGATGAAATGCCAGGATAAAATATCTTCAGTGAGGGAAGAGCAAGAGGCAGCCTCTCTTACTCTTTCCCCTCTAAACTGCTATACCAAAGGCTATTTCTACATCTTTTTAACTCTGAAAATACACCAATTGCTCCATTCTGAGAATGCCATGATTTAGGAGAAAAAGGGCTGTTTTTCCTGCAGTGACATTGAAAAAATATTGCAACATTTGTATAGGACTCATGATTTAAATACGTGATTAATAATTCTGATAATCCTAAAAGTAGTAACAAACAGATTCTTGTATATCACTGTGTGAAAACAGTGGGCAAATGACCCTCCAAATACAGTAGTATATTTTTCATTAATATAATCAAACCCCAGTTTTCATCACGAAAGTACTAATCTTTCCCTGGTGAGTTTCCAGGATCCCTGCTTCAAATAAGATGTTATAGCTAAGAGATGTTCAAAACCCAGACCCCACATATTCAATTGCACTTTACTTTCACAAATATGAGTTCCATGACACCACCTGATTACAGAATGCAAGCATTGATTAAAAATCTAGTCCCAGAATCTAGTTCAGTCCAAGTCAGCAAACAACAAACTATTAGCCATTACAGTGTAATATGTACCTATCCACAGTACATTTGAAAACATGAGATTTTTAAGCTTTTCCAAGCGATCTTAAAAATAGTATCAGAAGCACAGATCAAGACACAGACAGATAGGTGGACAGAAATTATTTTCTATTTACTTTTTACTAAGAACTCAGAACAAGCCTGTGTAGTTGTAATTCTCTGTAATACTTTGTGTCATGCTTGCCATGGGGAAGCCACTGACTGTGCATGCCAGGCTACTACATATAGTCCGAGTTCCTGCAATCAGCATTTAATTAGGCAGATTGTCCTTTTAGCAGAGACTATTTTTAGTTTTGCTGGGCCCACATTTTATATTTGCAAGTGTCATACTGGGTTCCCTGTTCCATGGCAGGGTGGCATCGTTATATTTAAAACAATATAATCTCTTGTGCACTTCAAATCCCAGCTCATAGGCCTTCAATGCTCCCTGCAACTCAGGTTTATTTGGCTCAGGTTTTTTTTCCTACTATTTGTATTTCACATGGAAACAACAACTGTGAATAGTATGACAGATACTTCATGAACACAGGAGATAAACTGCAAATTCATCAGTCAGGAGCAGAGACTGTCTAGGCAAAAAAGGCAGTAACTTTCTAAAATTCACAAGGCAGACCAACAGAAGAGATTAACACCAAATCTGTTTCCTACTCCAAAGTCATCTACTAAAAGGAATTTTTTCTTTTTTTTTAGTTAAGGAAACACCAAGCAAAACTCATTCTGGCACAACAGAAGGGAAAATTACTTCCTCCTTAGCAGCACAACTACAGAGAAAGCAGAAGATGGTTCTCCAAGTAGCTAACAGAGGAAGGTAACAGACTGAAAATGTCTAAATGTCTAAGGTTAGAAGAGGAACTGCACAGGGCACAGCTGGCTTTGAAAAAATGATACATTAGTCAAAGATGACATTCAACTCATTCAAATTCAATGGCTGTTTGCAGTCCAGGATCACACAACACACAACTCAAATACTGTATCTCCTTGGGATGTAAAGTGGTGCTGTATGAGAGAATAATATCGTATTTCATTCTATGAAGCAAATGAAAATATTTTATGGAAGAAGCATTAACAGGGGCTAAAACTTAGTACATCAATGTTTACCATGATTCTACTCTTGGTTAAGTAGTTGTACACATTCCCAGAAGCCCTTCTTGGGAACTGTATTTCCTTTACAAAGCAACATATTTTAGAACATGTCTTAATGTGGCTATTTCAATTTCTTATACAATCATTTAAAACCAAAATCTGTTTATCAAAATATAGATATAACTCATTTTGTAGAACTGATACCAGAACTTTTATATATTCAGCTGCCTAAAAACTCCAAAACACACTGAAATACAAATATATTCAGTAATATTGACACTATGCCTTTAATGAAGAGGGCTACCTGTTGAACACTGTAATGTTACACACAAAGAAATACACAAAATAACCCTAACATTACAAAGTCAACTGCTCAAAGGTTGTGAGAAGTGGGTTGGCCCGTGCAACCTTAAAACAAACCTGATTTTCCTTGTGATCTAGGCTTGTATGATCTCCTATCTGGTGCCAAAAAACACTGCATTAAAGCTACAAGGACTCATGTGTGAAGGCTTAAGACAGTCTTTATCCAGGAAATATGACAAAGTAGCCTAAAATAAAGCTCAGCAGGAAAGTCAACTTAAGGAAAGGCTGACACCACCTGATCCTTATGGTGGGACCCAAACAGCATACTCTGGCTCATACATACTGGATTCATTCTTCCAAGGTACAGTTCTTCACTGATAGATATATTGAAACATTTCATGGATGAAATAATTGCTAGAATTAGTTCTCTAAGTGCCCAAAGACCCCAGAAAAATTCACCTTCCACAGTACACACTACACTCTTTGTAAAGATCACTAGTTGGGAATAGCTATTTTATTAAAAATGAAGACAAACACATTTTTGGTGAACACCTGCAACTTTGCTTACACAAAAAAGTCTAAACAGCAAAAAACATTTTCTCAGTGCAGAATTTAAATGCATTAACCTCCCTTTTCTTGCTGAAGTGCCCTGCTTTAATTGCTTCATTCCTACAAATATCATCAACCAAAGCACCCAAACAAAGATTCCACTTTCCTTATTCATCTTCAGAACATGGATCATTGCATGCATTGAATCTATTCATTTTTCTATTGAGAATGTAAGACTCCCCTCCATATTTCCAGTTTTCTATACATTTCAAGCTCTTTTTACAAGTTATGAAGGTACTAGAGTTACCAGTGAAAAAGTTTTTAAAATCTTTTCTTCAGTACAAGAACAATTAAGATTTTCACAGCCACTGAAATTTCCTGACTCACGTTTTCCTGAAGAGAGTGACATTGGGTAGATATCCAAGACGAATAGTTAAAATTTTTCAAACTAATACATAAACAGAAGACAAAAGAAGATCTTGCCATAAAAAGTATAAAGTAGTACCACATTCATACAGTGATTTCTACTTGTAACAACAGAAACACTTTTTAACGTTTTTGCTGGGATAGGGTCTGTTTCCTTCACAGTAGCTAGCAAGGGGCTGTGTTTTGGATTTGTGCTGAAAAGTGTTGCTGAGAAGACAGGGATGCTTTTGTTACTGCAGAGCAGCACTTATACACAGTCAAGGTCTGTTTTTACTCCTCACACCACCCCACTGAGTGGACTAGGCGTGCAGAAGGGGATGGGAGGGAGAGGACACAGTCGGGACAGCTGACCCCAAGGGATATCCCATGCCAGACGGTGTCACACTCGGTGCATCAAGCTGGGGGAAGAAGAAAGCAGTGGGGGGATGTTCTGAGTTGTGATGTTTGTCTTCTCAAGTCACCATGACATGCGGTGGTCCTTGTTTTTTTTGCTTGTGTGTGTGTGTCTCTTGCTTGCCCTATTAAGCTGTTACATCATCCCACAACTCTTTTCAGTTTTAACCTTTCAATTCTCTCCCCATCCCAATGCAGGGAGTGAGCATGCATAGGGCTTGGCTGCCAGCTGAGGTGAAACCACAGCAATACGGAATTGCAATCCAAAATAAGTACCAGCTTACCTGACCAGAAAGCGATGCAGCCCAACGTCAAAACTTCTGTAAGAAAAAAAGATCCACCAAATTTTAATTATTAAAAAATACTACTCTGTTGAGTATTGTACATTGTATTACAAAACAATAATACCAAATATAAAGTTACTAGCATTGATAAAGAGCAAAATACACAATTTCCTTTCTGTAATGACACATGAAATTTAGGATGATCATCATATGAAAAGATGTAGGTGCACATTAAAAAGCTCACCGATCCCTCACTGGAATATTTATTCAAAAAAGTATTAACATTCAGACTATTATAACCCACATAAAGCATAAATTGTGTATATACTGTAACTGAAAATAGTGTAAGCATCCTGGTCACCAGCACATTTTCTGTCATATGCAAGTAGATCCTCTGTGCAATCATGCTGTGGAATCTCTTTTCCCTTTTTCTGCTCTGTACTGCACTAAAACACAAGGGACTGCTGTGAATTTTCTCCATGATAAAGAATCATCCAAAAAACCCCTTACGTCTCCTTCACATATAGCATATACCAAGAAGCAGACCTTGCAAGTGTCCTCCACTCACCTCAGTAAGGAAATTAACTTTGAGGACTTCTGACAGTAAGTACAAGTTAGATCACATTAAATTACAAGAACCGTGTCTGAAATCTTCAGCCCTAACAACATACATTGTTCATGAGCTTGGTTCTCCTGAGTTATGAGGAACAGAGGAACCAGAAAAGGGGAAGAAGCGCCGACAGCTACTGCCAATGTACTAGCAAATCCTTGACTCTACAGGAAAGTATCTTCTGATTTGAGATATTTACCTAATATCTAAAGTATGTGCCAGCTTTAGGGAACTATCCATACCACCCCAGATTAACTGTTCATAATGGCACAAGTGCAAAATGCAAATGCCTTATTCCAAGTGCTGGACTATCTCTGGAACAGGCTTATATTTCAGGTACACAGAACATATTTTGGCATATACTAAGCTCTTGAGCATTTCTGTTCGAAAAAACCTAATTGGTCATTTTGAGTACAGCACAGTTTTATTTTGACAATACTGCTTGCAGTGTGCTTTCTAACTGAAAGAGCAAGAGAAAACTTCGGATAGTTAATGGGATTCTGATAACAGCAGACAGATAATGAGGTGCAGAAATTCTAGGAGTTAACAAGGAAGGAAAGTCCACTTGTTCAGCAGGTAGAGAGAAGAATGAATTTTTCACTGAAAAGCTGCCTTGCAACAGAAAAACATTCTGCCAGGAATATCTACCCAGTGATCATTAAATCTGTATTTTTCACATGCCCTTCCTCAAATCATTCCCCTTTTCTATTATTGTTATATTGTTGTACAATTAAACTGCATGAAGTGCATCCAGTTATCTTTCAGCATTCCTCCTGCCTGGACACATACTGTATTTTGGCTCCCTCTCTTCACTAAAATATTCTGTGTTATACAGACAGTCTTCTGTATTGGAGCTGGACACAGTCTGTATTTACTGCTCTGAAAACCTTTTCTTTCTAGGACCAAGAATTCAGTAAGTTTGTGCTCTCATGGGGATAAGAAGAAACTCACACAGTTTCAGGAGAGCTGTATGCTGAACAGCCATCTTGCACATCTTCAGCCAGGCTGATCTTTTTCAGTTCTCCAAGGTATTCTCCAAGGGAATGACCAAATCTGCTACAGTCTGACAGGACACACCCACTGAGCTTCTCGTGGACAGGGACATGGAACATAAAAACATCACTGAACCAAAAGCCAAAGGACTTGGCTTACCACAAGAATGGAAAGTGAATGGTCCTGCTAACCTGAGATGATCAGATCTGAAGGAGATTAGGGTGGACAAAGCCACCATAGAGTGGGTTCAAACAAGAGGGAAAACAACACTTTTTTGCTGTAGATGCCGTGACATGCCATGCTTTCCCTCATTCTTTAATCTTTCCAAAAGATTTAAAACATTATATATGCACATTTATATAAAATATATATAAAACGCTTGCTATTAGAAAACTTTTGTAAGTTTATTTCTTAACGGCTTTAGCCAATAAATATTTTGTGGAAATATTCGTAATAAATATTACAAATGAACATGCATAGAACCAATTTATTAGAATAAATTAAATTAAGGAAAAATTATCAGAGCCTCCCTGAATATAATTCAGCATACGTAGACAGGGTCCATTATTCCTCGGTTTGATTTTGTACTGATACATTTCAACAGTCTACCTAAGATCCTGAATTCTAAACAATGTAAGCAGTTAAGATATAACTACACTATGACTAACAGAATTTTGAGATTATACAACATCATCTGAGTGTATAGCTAGATCTCAAGGAAGTATCATTGATCAGTTCCAAAAGCAAGAATAACAAGGCAGAACAAGTAAAGTAAAGTACAAACGGTAAATGGGAGAAACGGATGCATTACTTAAGGCTATGGATATAATGTACATACACACGGGATAATGAATAGAAACATGGTGCAAGGCAAAAACACTGAAAGAATTACAGGAGACTGGTTTTGACAAAACACTACCACAGACACTTTTGACTATTCTTCTTGTCGATATTTAAATACATACTGCAGTTAAGTTGACAAGTAAAGTGAAAATACAGTGAATTAGCAATGGAAACAGATCTAGCAGATGCAATTAATCCCTCTATTCTCAGACGAAAATGTTAAAAATGGGTAAAGAGGGTTTGGGCAGCAGTGTTCAGACTGCAACTTAGGGGTGAAATAAGCAACTTCATTACATGAAAAAAGAGAACAAATAATTATACTGTATTTGCATTAAAAAATTCATCGTGATCCCTTCAGCATCAGAGGACTCCAGCCACGATCAACATTGAGTTACACCTGCCATATGGACACTGACAGGATTATCCACTGCCTACAAAATACACCCAATATTTACTTGATATTACAACAAAGTTCATAATAAATTTCACACAGTTAGTTAAATCCTGAAGTTCCCTGCAAAATACAGAATTTAGCTGGTAGTTCTTGCAATTTAAGGTATTTCGGTTACATATGTTACACAAATGCCTCAGTTGCCTAAGTTTCAGAAATCCTATAATAAGAACGATTTTTCAAAATAAACATTTTCTTTAAAATCTAAAGTAACAAGAGAAAGGATATCCACAGCAATATGAGTAAAAATATTATTTACCAGTTAAAATTTCTATACTACTCAAATGTCAATAGCCATATACTATTTCTAATTCTGGAGAAATAAGTAAAATCTAGTTTATCAAAATAGTAATGGTCTTTGAACAGAGCAAGATCTTAACTAGCCAAAGGAGCAACAAAGGGGAGAGATATTTAACCTCAATTTCACAATCATGTTACACAGCGCAGACAATTTGATAGCTATTTTCTTTATCAAAGCATCCTTAATTCTACTCCTCTGAAGGAGAGTTTTGAATCACAGTTCTCTACACAACTTTCATGCTTTTGTTAAGCATGGAAGCTCTAGTTTGATACAATTCAACAAAGCATTATACATACAAGCCTTCATAATCAAACTTGTCTTTTCCCAGTACCTCAACAACGGATTGGTGACCAATAATACACATGCACTAAACCAACGAAGACCTTTCCCAAAATACAATCTTTGAAAATTTACCTGCAGGAGAAAGACATACGATTGTAGGCAGAGGTTTCAAAATTATTTTAGACATGCAGTTCCTGCTCTGAAAGCTAAATGTAAAATGCAACAACCTGACTTCAAATTTTCATCCAGAACAAGGATGATGAGAGAAAAATGTAAAAATCATAAGCACATGGCATTCAGTGGATTGTTTATAGTGCCACTTTACACAAAGCTGTACCTTTCTTTAACTGAGGTCTAAATGCTGTTTCCTCAACAGAGGAATTGTGTGAGCCTTTAGTACACAGCTTTAATATTCAACCAAGTTATGCCAGCCTATGCTATTTAAGGACTTGACTCCACAGGTGCCTAGATGAAAACTGCTTCTCATTAGCTGTGTTAAGGACTACAATTCACAATTCCAGTATGATGGATAAAGGACCCTGATCTCACAAGGTCTGATTGTGAGATCTTATTCCCAATGATTTACAATCATAAAAAAATGTAAGTACTGAGCACATGCCAAGATCATAAGAATCAATTTAAAGTTAAGACAGCTACTAGAGCCATATTTTATGAAACTAATTGCAATAATTTGAATTACCCAACCCTGATTTTGTATATCCATATTTTTAAGCCATGTGCTGAAGAGAAACCAGTACAGCTTTGTTTTCTATCAGTTCCTCCCCAGAACTGCTGGGCTGCACACTATTCCTGAAAAAAGTACAGCAAATCATGCAAGGTGCAGCATAATCTGGGTAGCATTTGGCTAACCCTGCACTTCAGAAAGATGCTTACTGCAAGCAGTAAGTACATCACCACTTGAAGTCAGCCAGTGGCCTGGTTCTTACTTGGGGCCCTACCTTCAGGGGAGTAGACCTACATAGTTTGTTTGCCATTTGTAAAAAATAAAAAAAAAATTTAAAAATTTAGTAACGCAGATGGAGACAGGCAAATGTGACACTGTGTACCCAGAGACTGCATTGCATTGTAGACAGAAATATCCCAGACACCTTAAAAACAGTCATGTTGCCACTGAACATAAACACTTCTGAATGCAGAAAGGAATGGTGTAATTTCTATAAGCAGGACAGAACTTTGCCAGAGCAAACAATATAATTGAACTTAAATCTTTTCAAATCAGCCTGGTTGCCATTTATGGCAGTGATGAAATCCAACAAATGGGTTATTTATTACAGCTTTGGTACTCTAGGCATTCAACATATCTTTAAAAAAAGCACTGTAGGCACTGCAATGTTTCAACAACGGTTCTTGGCCCTTCCTTTTAAAATGTGGCTAAACTTGACACTAGAAAGTCAAACTCATTCCCATATCCTCAGAGTAGCCTGTCCTATTTAATTGCAGAAATGTTTTCAAGACTAGCGCTTCCATTAGCTGTCTTTGCAAATAAATTTAGCCAGTGAGATGCTGACCAAGAGTCTCTCACACCAGAGTATTTTGCACTGGAGACTGAGGAGTCATTGGATGACACCTGCTTTCACTGACACAAACTCAAGTTCCTTCATTGTCCCTCCTTCTCAAGCAATATCTTACAGCAGAGATGCCCAAAAGACTGTAAAAAGAATTCCCCTTTTTCCCAGAACTGTTTTTCTGGATTCTCCAATATCTGCTCAAGGCTTTTTCCCAATTTTGCCTGTGGCAGCCTCCCCAGCAGGCAATCCCTTAAAGATGAATGCTTCCAAATTTCAAGTAATTACAAGTGTGCAATGTGAATCTGAAACAATTTTAGAGTCTTGTCTGAAGAGTTAGATTACTAACAGGAAAGCAGATAGCAAAGTCTATATGCAGGTTTTGTAAGTGCTATTATTTAATGTCTCAGTGAGCTATAAAACTTTGCTAAAGCAAATGCCCCTGAAGGGGGAACAGCCTACCAAAAAGAAAAAGTATTTTTCAAACAGAGATTGCTACCAATTGATTCACCATCCTCTTCATTATTAAATAAACATCTGGGAAAGCCTTCTATGTTTTAAAAAGACACTTATGCCTGTCCATAGCTTGCGTTGATTCAGTTTTCTGCAAGTTTGCTATAAAGGTGTAGGTTTCAGGTAAAGCTTGTCTCTTCAGCAACAATCAGCACAATCCTTCTTCTAAATAACATAACTGCCTTCATACTTGAATACACTATTTGGAAAGCTGATGCGCAACTGCAAATAGAAGAACAAAAATTAAATTGTCACAGAAGATTTTGCAGTAAAGAGAAATACGGTAAGCAAATTGAAAATATTCACTCAAACTGTGAATATTGTGTAGTGTTATTAGTTTTTAAAATGAAGACTGAGGGACACCTGATGAAAACAGCAAACCCAGTCCAATATAACCATCCATTTGGATTCATCTACTACCAAAATTATAGAATAGACTTTTGGACGCCGAGCCTTGAAAGTCACATTTTAACATTTTTCTGGGGACTCTTTTGCCACATACAAGGATGCTCCTGAAGCTCTCATTCTGGAGATCAGGCATTCAATTTGTGCAAGACACTTGGTGAATTCCACCCACATACAGATTTTAGTCTGCCCACTGATATGGTAGTGGAATTGGGAACAAATGCATATATGGAGCTCTTCTGGCATTCCTATCATTTGGCAAATGCTATAATTTCCTATGCATCTCCATTCTTACCATGCAATGTAGAAAAAAATCATAGTTCAATCCAACGATGACATTCCCGTTTACGTGAATTCAATATTCTTTTAAAAACCAGAATCTTAAGAATTTGCTAAGCCTAGATCTCAGGGTTCAATG
Organism: Origma solitaria; assembly: GCA_013397895.1. Taxonomy (NCBI): domain Eukaryota; kingdom Metazoa; phylum Chordata; class Aves; order Passeriformes; family Acanthizidae; genus Origma; species Origma solitaria. Next base: position 881,303 of record VZRL01003719.1, on the reverse strand, counting down.
GACCCTCTCCTTTGTTTGCAGGCTTTGACTTTAACCATCTGCAATTCAGTAAACTTGTAGCATTTGCTTTTATTTCCATGTAAAAATGCAGCTAAGAGTAAAAATAAAAATCTATGCTATTTGAAAGAAAAAGTATGAAGACTGTCAAATGCTTTCATATCATATCTTTGACAAACAATTTCTTGTTACAGCAATAATAAGCAGAACTTGTATGTACATGAAGATGTCTTTTATCATTCTCTGACACTTGCTTAAGGACACAATGGAATTTTAACACTTCATGCTTGGATAAAACACTTTTAATCTCTGTTCTTTTTCTTCCTGGAATGACTCAGCAGTACACCAACTTGCCTTTTGGTTTCCTCCATTATTAGAATAACCAAAGCTGCCACTGTGTTCTGCCTGTACTGGATGCCTCCATACAGAGACTCCAGCTCAGTGCTATTAGTGTCCTGCAGCACCAACATGGCCAATGCACAAACATTCACCTTAATTCACAGAAAGAGTCTTCTGTAAATGTGTGATCACTTTAAGGCAAAGCCCTAAGCTTTTTACTTGGTAAGTATTTGCTGCATAGCATAACAGGGAGAAGCTAGTGCTTCCTACACTCATGAGAAAGGTGGAAATCCACAGTGAAATCCTGATCCCATCAAAATCAGCACAAAATCCTTACCGATTTCAAGTGAAGCAGAAATATACCTGGACTGACTCTGGGCAGTCTGTATAATGCAGGATACAGTCCAACTTTGGTGTGCATTTTGTTAGACACAGTTTCACCTCCAAGTAGAAACTATCAGTAAGTCTCAAAGCTTCATCTGCACAGTTTCAGTTATTAGCTAGGAACTCAGGCTGGAGACCTGCATAGCAAAAATAAGTTACAGTAAGACAGCCTCAATGAGAAAGCTCTTTTGAGGACCACAGAAAAATACTTCATAACGCTAGGGGCCTCCAGCCAACAAACTGGACCCATGATCTAATATGTTTTGCTGTTTTATTTCAGTTTAAAAGTAGAACTTGTATTATATCAGGAAGCCTGAGGAAAGTTTTAATGATTCTAGGCAGTGACTCCTCCTCAGCCCTGTAATCTTCTGGCCAGAAAGAGAAGCAGAACTTTCAGCAGATATCAGCCATTGCCAGTGTTTATGTAAATTTGCACACAAGTCTGCCTACTTGGGAGGCTTTAAAATAAAAAATTAGTTCTGTTTCTCACTTATCCAATCACACTGGATCTTGGTGATACAGCTCAGCAGACACTTTTTTAAAAAGAGGAGACTCATTTGTATTCTGTTAATCTCTCCTACAACCCTTCAGAAGAAATATTACTTTAATTTTATACGTTCCCCAATTCTTCAAAAGCCTGTGGTAGCTCATGGAGAGTGGATAAAACCTAATGCCCATTAGCAGCAAACTCCCATAGGGAAAGTTCTCCCTCAGACTTTGTCACGTAAGACTCCTGCACTGCAGCATGATTGTCCAATTACTGTGAGATCTCTATCCTTACTGCAAACAGAGCAAACAAGTTTATTAACAGCCATTACTCATTTTCTACAGTAGTTGTGAGCAGGCAGAATGCTGCTTGCCAAATGTGAGCAGCAGTAATAGTTTGTATCTACGCAGAGCTCATCCAATACACTGAAGAATGGTCTTCACAGGTGAACAGCAGTAGGTGGGCTTAGCTTGATTGTTAAAAATCCCAGCAATTTCAAATTACAGTAACAATACAGTCATTACACAAATAAATTACCAATAATTATGTAATTTAGACCCAAGAAGAATTAGGATGCCTCATTACTGCACCTCTTTTAACACGCCAAAGAAAGAGATTTTTTTTTTCCTCTATTGAAGAGATTTAAGGAACCTTTCAAAGCTGTAATATAACCAGCAAATTGAACTGTACAGTAGGTAACTGCAGCATGTGCTGATTCAGCTGACATCAAAAGCAGTTAAATCTTTTGTCTCCATCAGAGACAGAATGACTAACCAGTCCAGAACTTGAGGCTTTCATATATTCAGGTGACATGTTAGCTGGAGACATCACAGATCAATACTCAGCTTTAAGTATCACCACAGTTAACAAAATATACAGTAAATCAGGGAGACTTATTTTTCAACTTTAGAACAAGTTATTCCACTATTAAAAATATGCACCATTTCTGCAATTAAACAGCCTACTTTTTGGCAAGAAGTTGAAGTATTCAGGTATTGGCAAGCAGGCACAATATTTAAAGGTTACATTTAACTCCACACCTTTAGGAGGACTCTCCTGTTCAAAAGCTCACCTTGACTCCAGCTGTCACTCCACACAGTAGCTGTGTATTTAACAACAAATCATCCTTTTTAGGAATACCACAGGGAATGTAGGGGGCAAGGACATAAAGGGAGACCTGCCTTACATTCAACTTTACCTATAAACAGAAGGAAGAAGGGCGCTTTCTTTTCCAAGACTCAGCATCCTCAAAGACCATGTAAAAATCTCTCAAGATTGAAAACTTAAAATTCTTTAAGTGTTTTAAAGCACACCACCCACCTCTCTAAGCACACACAAGCTTTCCATGATACAACTGATCTTATGCATGTTATTTATACTACTGATTTGAGATCCAATCCAGTGCACTTCTACAGACAAAACAAGAAACCTAATCTGATGACTTCACAGTGTTAAAGTCTGCAGACATGGGCTTCTGCACACTTTGGCAATAGTCTTAATTTTCAATACAATTTTCCTTTACTCATAAGTACTAGGCTGCTTCAACACTGTAGGCATAACTCTAGTCCAAATATCCTTTAAATTAATCTTTTTCATTATTTAAGATATCCCCTCTGAAACACAGAGTAGGGAAAAGATGCCTTTTAATTTTGAAATAAAAAGGCTGCAGCATTAATATTTTTTAAGATTAAAAATAGTTTGAAGCTAGGTAATTAAAAGACATTATTTATTCTACCTGATACACTGCCTACAACATACCAGAAAACTTCTTTCTTTGAACATATCAAAGGGTAAAAATATACCACAAGAGACAATCCTAAACTCCAGAGGAAAGGGAATTATGCATAAGCATGTCTTTTCTTTTGTCTCAGTTCCAGCTGCTCAGTTATTTCCCATCACAAACATGGAATAGAGTACTCTCAAAAATACAGCTGTCTAGAACTGTAGGACAAATACAAAACAAATCGCCTGGAAAATACCTGATCCTCTTGAAGCTGACTGCTAGGCCATTTATAGCACTGAAAATGAGATTCTCTGGTCATAGTACAAGTAGGCTTGGTCCAGCATCCCTGGCTCTAATCCCTAGACAGCATCCTCTCCCCAGGCACAGAACCTCAGAGAAGGTCTTCCTACAGCTTTGGAAAGCAGCTGCTGCAACCCTTTCCACAGCAAGGTGGGCAGCAGGGGTGAGCCACAGATCTGGATGTGCCATTCAAATTTCTACCAGGCTTTGAGTGATTCATGCTGAATCCCTCCTCAAAACTACCATGGAGATGTGGAGCTTCTTTTCACTGCCCACCTCTCCTTCCCTCATGCAAATTTTTCAAGGCTTGGTAGCCTAACTACTCTTGGGGATACCTGCCATGTAAAGAAGACCTATCACTCAGCATCCTTCCTCTTTGCCCTGCAATTACCTCCAAATGACAGGTTGCACAACAGCAATTTGCTGTTATTACTAACATGTAATCAGAAAACTAAACTCATAGGAAGGAGAAATGTAGGGAGAAAATCTGCTGCCTCCAATTTCAGACCATCCATCAGCCTGTCCAGAAACACCACAACATAAGAGCACTACAAGACCCAAACAGAAAGAGCAAGCCTTTCACCATTTGTTAGAGTACAAGCCCCTAAACACACAAAGGCACATCATTCAGAGCCCAGAGGCAGCGATGCCATCCTGACTACATGGATCTGCAGCACAGATACAGTTGCTATTGTTACATGCAATTATGGTTGTGTTAACTTGTGCCAGACACTGGCTATTTGGGAATTTAAGGAGGCAATCTTCCCAAATCAAGCACTGAGAGAAACTCCACTTCTGATCTTATTTAAATTTCCTTAATGATATTTTATAAAGCCTTTCAGCAGCTTAATTGTCTTAATATATTTAATGTGCTAATTCCCAAAATTATTTATTCCACTACAAAAAAAAAATCAGTAGTCAGAAGAACAGAAAGTACATGTCAAACTGTACTGAGACCATGAGAAGCACAGGTGAAAATACACTTAAATAATTAATTTTCCTCTACAGGTCAGGAAATCCATTTTCCTTGCTTAAAATTTATTCCAGTTCTCACCATAAACTAAGAATAGGCAATTAAATAATAGTATCCAGAGTTTAAGCCAGAAATAAAAAATGGTAAGTTTTTGCAGGCTATTCGTCATTCCAGAATTACTTCATGTGGTCAGAGTGATCTCTTGCGCTCACACTCACACATGAGTATTAGAGTTGTCTTTTCCCAGAAAAGCTGAAAACAAAGGGGCACAGTCCTTTTTGACAGACATACACAAGAAGTTGTTTCCAGGAGGAAGGTTTCAGGAACAGTAGAAGTAGGCAAAAAGTACCAGGATGAGGAAGAAACAAATGCACGTTTACATTCTCATCTGTAGATCTCTTTTCTATGGCATCATTATAGCCAAGAATGTGATGAGCCCACAGCAGACTCTAATCCATAATTTGAAACAATTCACTGAGACCTTGCACACAGACCACTTTTTTTCACGTCAGGTAAATAGTCTTTAGCAATGACAAAGCCAGTAAACTAAACTGAATTGCAGATGACTTCTTACAAATCATAACACAGATGCCATTTCTGGATGTCACTGAAACACCTGTGGCATAAATTTAACATAATTGAACATGTTCATATAGAAGTGTGCGTCTGTATATGCAAAATACAGCCCTCCTAGTCCACTCCTTAGCATGAGAGAAAATCGGGGGTTGCCTTATGTCAGACTCTTGTCTGTCAAGAATCAGGGCATTAAATAGAGAGTGGAATCTAGAACTTAAAGCTAGGTAGCTGAAAATGGTCAGATCTTTATCACTCCATTTTTTATTTTCCTCTAGCAGCCATTTCTTCATTTTCTTTATTCTAGATGAATCACTGTCTGCAGTGAAACCTACCTTTCATATGCTACTTCTGCCTGCCTTCTTGAAAAGCCTCTACTCTTGCTGAGACTAACCTACATTAAACATGCACTAAGTTTTAGCACAATTTGTCCCCGACACATCTCCAAACTATTTTGGGATATTTAGGAATGACCAGATTTCAAGACAGAAAAACACAGAAGACACACAATCACAGAATTGTTTGGGTTGTAAGAGACCTTCAAAGATCAAGTTTCAATGCCCCTGACATGTTACTAGACTAGGTTGATCAGGACCCCATCCAACCTGGCCTTGAACACTTCCAGGGATGGGGTATCCACAACTTCTCTGGGCAACCTTTTCCAGTGCCTCATCACCATCTGAGTAAAGAATTGGTTCTTATAATCTAATCTAAACCTCTCCTCTTCCACTTTAAAACCATTTCCCCATGTCCTATTACTGTCTGCCTGCATAAAAAGTCAGATAGTTTTTATATATCTCCCTCGTTTTTATAAGCTCCCTTTAGGTACTGGAAGGCTGCAATGAGGTTTCCCTGGAGCCTTCACTTTTCCAGGCTGAACCCAACTCTCTCAAACCATCTGCAGAGGAGAGGCGCTCCAACCCTCTGAGCATCATCAAGGTGTTGTGTTTCTGCATATTTCCAGTCAGTCTATGACCAGAGATAACTGCAGGGTTTATGTCATGCTGCTCCCACAGCATGGCAAAACATATCCAACCAATGTGTCCAACATTTTTGCAGAAAAATACTCATCACACTCTGTAACAGTATAAAAACACAAAAATGGAAGCATGATTTCTTTCCATGAACAGCAGCTTAGCTAACTGTTGTCCTAATTCACAAATTGACAAGTTTCTCTGGGGAATACATAGCCAAAGTAATTTACCAATATGTCAAAACTGATATAGGATTTAATTATGCACTATCTTTTGTTACTGTAGTTTCCAAACCATTACTCCTCCACTAGGATATTTCTCCAAAGTGAAGTTTCAATTTGCAAATTTCAGCAGTAGCACAATTTTTTCCAGTCGCACTATTCAATTCATACCCCCACCTGAGAAGTTGTAAGGCAAGCATCAGCCTTGACTAATTCTTAACAAGCACAGGTTTCCAACAACATTGGTTCTTCCCCATAATTCATTACTTTGCTTTTAATGTTGGTGACAAAAACTAAGTTTTAATTCCTCATGGCTTAAGGTAAAGCAGACATTAAAAACTAAGTTGTTGTGCCACTGAACTGCTATCCTCTGGAAATTAGGAGCTCAGAGACTCCTTTTCACAGCTATAATAAAGCTTTTGAATAGCAATGTATTTATTATGCATTTATTAGCTATGCAGCTGCATATTTAGCAAGTTAATGATATCCTGGTAAAATGAAACCACAGTAACACATTCAGCACCTGTATTTGTCTTGAGACAGCAAACAAGATTGATAATTTTTTTACTCTAGAGATTGTCTTGATTAAATATGAATTAGGGAGAACCTACCATAGGGTTGATAACTTTTTAATTAAAGTCTTTTATTTTTACATTTGAAAGGACACAATTCGGTTTATTGTTCAGTACCATAAATAGAGAGGCAGAATACTTTATTTGGTTTTTAAACACCTGCTTTGCTTTCCAGCTCTAGAAAAACTTTAGACATGCTGTGGTGTCTTTCTTACCTTCCTGACTGAAAGGTCTTTCACCTGCTCTATCACAGTGAATTATGTCAGCATGTGCTGACTATGAGTGACTCTGGTCTGGATGGATCAGATCAAAAGCTTTGTTGTTATGCTCCAAGGACACAAGTTGGTAGTGGAAGACTCCTTAGTAGCAAATTTGCATTCCTTACATTGTGACATTCATGTTTGTCTTTCTCTCCAGGCTACCTTCTCTCCTTCAAAATGTCCACTGCTAAAAGCTTTGAGACAAAAACAGTAATACTGGGCCTTGGAAAGTCCAGCCAACATAATATGCTGTTTCTGACAGTATTCTCAAGTGGATACCAGCAAAAAGGGGAAGAATAAGCCAATCACACACAAGCACTTCTTCCTAAGCAGTGCCCCCTGGACCAGCCAGAAGGTAAGAGTGGTGTACTCCATGTCCTCTGGATCGTTCCAACCCACTCCATTTCCCAGCCCGGCCCTAAGAAGTCATCAACAAACTTTACCAGACTATCATTTAATGAAAACCGTCTGGTACAAATCTCACTCTACCAGCTTAAAATCAGACATTGCATTATTAACATTTAAATTTTATCCACTCTGATAAAGCTGTCAGGAACATTCCCATTAAAGTCCTTGTATTCACAAACTATAGAAATGTATTTAGAACTTTAAGGAAACACAGTGTGATGGTTAATAAGGTTTCACAACATGAGCCATTTACTTTTCTAATTTTTCACTTGTTTTACCCTAAACCCATAATTGGCAAACTTTCTGTCCTGTTCAGTCATACAGTTCAGAAACAAAGGCTATTCCTACTTCTAACACGACAT
>VZRL01003719.1:816527-873705 GCA_013397895.1 Origma solitaria | reverse complement strand
GGGGGGGCGGGGGGGGGAGGGGGACAACACTCCCAAGTTCCATTTAGGCCCTCCCTCACCCAGGCCCAGAAATAATTTCCTTAGAGGAAAGTGAAAAGAAAAAAAAACCTGTTTATTTAACAAAACAAAACAAAACGCTCACAAGGCATGGGAAAAGGGACAAGGACTTATTAAACCTGAGTAAACAGCTGATGGATTTTAGTGTCCTTTTTTCCTTGGGTGTAGCTTCCCCCTCCAGGGGGTCCTGGGGGGCTGGGTGGAGTCACTCCAGTGTCTCTCTGGAGGATTCTCACCAATGGTCCTCCCAGAGGATCTTCTGATTCTCAGATGAAAAAGCAGGTCGAAAAAAAGTCCAAAAAGAAGACAAAGAAGAAGCAGTCCCAGGGAAACAGCTTCTCGCTGCTGCAGCAGCTAACAAAACCAGAGGAATTTGTGTAACCTGTTACTTCCCTGAAAGTCCTTGAACAGAGAAGAAAAGAAACAAAAACTCTCGCCAGAGCAGCCTTAGCTCCAGTTACAGGAGAGTCTTTTTCTTCTGGGCATAAAGCAGACGATAGGGAATACACCATTATTTACAGTCAACCCTATAGGACACCTATACAACATACCAACACACTACGTTAGACTGCAATGCCTTTGGTCAGCGCGATGGAAGAGCTTAACTGTAAAGGCATAAGTGCATCACAATACAAGGCATTCAGAGCACTTCTTAGACAATTGAAACCATAACACAGCAGCTACAGAAGAATCTACTACTAAAGAGCTTTGAGGGCAAAGTCAGGTATATATTAACTCTTTTCAACATTCAAAGCAAATAAATTCAATCTGTGAGATAACTTTCATTATTTCTGACAATGAATGCTTGACATAAACTAAACAATTGGGCAAAAGGTAAATATCAGCACCTGATATTTTTTCCTTCTATAAAGAAATACTTAAGTTTTTTACTTAGATATTACTTTCAATTTTCTTACAAGAGTTATGAATATTTTAAGGAATGCCCCATTTTTTACTGTGATACACCCCACACATTTATAGTGTAGAGCACCTTTTCATGACCTGTTACAACTACCTAGCACAGCAGTGTCATTAGTGTTTGTGTTGAAGCTCATTTTCATTTGGCACCTCCAGTGCAACACACAGATTCCCTGGAATAAGAACTGGGAAAGGGGAAAAAATGTCTATGTTTGCAACTCTGCTTGCAAGGGCCAGTAGGCCAAGAGATGCTTTTCTCATGAGAGTGCCTGGTAAAAATGACAGATTTCTATATTAACTCCTTAGGTCATAAGTTCAGTGCAAACTCTGACAGAGCATTAAAACCAAAGCAGTTGTTTGTAGCTCAAATAATTTTTAATAATTCATCTGTTTTCTGCACTCTTTTCCTGCTGCATTTCTTTGAATACTTCAGATCTACACTTGCCAACTACTATAAAATATAAAGCCTTCTTGTTACAACTAGCTTCAAGCTGAAAACAAAATTAAATCTCATTCAATAAAACTCTGATAACAGCAGGCCCACTGTTTTTATGACTAAAATGAAAAGCTTTATTCATATTGCAAAGCAGTCAGAGACAAGATGGAGTAACCACTCTTCTGACAGGCTCTGCACTAACACAACACAAGAGAAGTCTCTGCAATAAAGACTGACAAGTCTAAATCATTTGGGGAATGTTTTTAGAAGTGTGGGGCACAGAATCCCACAGACTGAAGAAATATTGGATAGTGCAGAAGAAAACAAGGGAGGAGAGAAGTCAAGTGAAAGTTAAACATTAAGCAGAATCCATCTGGGAGACAGTTTTCAGTGAAAATACTTCACTGAACACTGATTTCAAGCAAGCATAAGATTCAAAATTCGTAAGTTTTCTAAGAAATATTCTGCTATAACTTCCTTAAAAGCAAAGCAGACCCAGAAATTCATCCTTCTTTATAAACAAGTACCATTTCCATAGTACTTCTAACGTGTTCAAGACTTCCTCTAGCATATGACTCTACTCTGAAGTATTATAACTACAGCTTTCCTCATATGATTAATCAAACATTTATTTTCCATCTCTGGAAGGATTTTAAGTTCAAGTGTGGGGTTCAGATCCAGACTGAAAAACAAACCATTTAAAAGATAACTGGAAGAAATAATTGCTATATTACTGAACCTAGGTCAGCTGAGTCTAACTCTAGTAATTAAAAGGATGAAAATGCTGAAATGGGTACTTGTAGTTACCCTTATCCCTCCACAGTGTGAAAAAAAGTAACCACCAAGTTGAAGTTCATTAAAAAAGCACGAAAGATGAATCACGGAGGTGAGAGAAAAAGCACAAGGACAGGAAAGCAAACATGTATGTGAGCATGAACATACATGGCATGCTCTTAACTGACTGCCATGAATCAGTAATAAACTGCCTGAAAAGCAACAATGACTAACCTCCACATTTTCATGAAACCGTGCATCAGGCTCACACAGCAAGGCAGAGGTGGAGGTTTGAGTCCATCCATTTGAAGGAGAAGGGCAGGAACACCATACAGAACCAGGTACTTCACGTAAAAGAAGAGTACTTGAGCTAACGCCAGTCCACCTAAAAGAAAAAAAAAATCATGCCTTAAACAAGTCCTGAAATATTTTTGAAACCTGTTAATACTGATTACTTGCAATCAGCAATTAGTCAAAGAATTAAGGCAAGCACCATTGCTTGATGGGATACACAACATCTACTTTTGCAAGAGCCACAGTGCACAAGCACATGCATTTATGAAATTAGGCACACATACAAAATGGTATCATCATTCCAATATGAAGGCACAGGTATGCATCTGTAGTGTCACTTTCAAAAATCTTTGGACTGTGTGTGTTGACTGCTATGAAAAAATAAATACTGACTTAGGTTGAGCTAAAAATCAGAATATATCAATATAAGCAATGAACATTTACCACAAGGACAGTAAAATTTATCTTTGCAAAAAACCCCAACCAACCACTCTACGCTTGTTGCTCCAGAACAGTCATAAACAATGGTTATCACTGCACCTTATCCTGAGAGCCCCACAAACATCCCCATGCTCTGTCAGATTATTTGGGTCCCCCCAAAAAAAACCCCTACAAAATCCCTTCTGCTGAAGCCAAGGTACAGAAGACTGGAACTCCACTTGGCATAATGCTTGAAGCATATTTCAGTTTTTAAACCCACAGACAAAAGTGCTATAGCTGCCTTATCTCCAAAGGAGATTTTTGGCAGTGTGTTTGCTCACAACTTAACCTCAGGTTATGGCACAAACTGCAGCATTTTACACAGATCTGATATAAAAATCACACATGTTCTCATTATTACTCATGCAAGTAACAACCTTATAAAGCATTAAAAAGGACGATGATTCATATTAATATTCTAAATGTTTTCTGTTGAACATATTCTAAATGGTGTCTGTTCTACAAAGTGGTATTGACCAGTAAGTAAAAATACAGTAAAAAGCAGAGGCCAACACACTTACAGAAACTGGTGAGGTCGCTCCTGAAAGACCCAATGACTTTCGTGAACTTTTCCATCTGACAGTTGACATATGGAACAAGCTCACCACAAAGAAGGGAAACTAAAATTATATTTCCATAAAGAAAAAAAAAAAAAAATGCGATTGCTACATCTCCTTCCATTCCAGTGCTCTGCTTTCACTCAGTTATATTACCTAACTTGACTGAAGGACTTCAGACATTCAGCCTAACTTTAAAGCCTTCCAGCAGACTCTCCTTGGAGACAAAGTTTTTAATCTGACCGCAGCAGTACAACTCCATGCACATTTAAGTAAACTGCCTTTTTTTTTTATGGGGGGGAACATCCCTGTTGCATTCTGCTGACTAATGACTATACTGTGGATGACAACCAAAAGCTAAGCATTAAAAATTCATCTACTGTAGCATAACCTAGAGTGAAATTCTGGCACTAATAATGTAAAATGCAAAATTCCTGCTGGCCTACACATAGCTGATATTTTTCTACAACAATCCAACATTTTTAGTTTTAATATCATAATCCATGCACATGATAAGAAAGAGTTGTGCCATACAAGATAAAAATTGATGTTAGAACAAAATCCTGAGACATGAAGCTTATGTTATTTTACTTCAGGGAAGCAGGCATCTAGTATTCAATAATATTTTTCCCCAGAGGAAAACAAACAATCAGAAGCACAATTTGGATACTAGCCAATTAGCTCCACATTAGATTACTGCTAAATCATCTGTACAGCCAACTTTCTGCTTTAATTCCCTTCTCATTCAGCGTCTCATTTCTTTTCTGACAAATTTCATTGGAGAGCTGAAAACTGACACCCACACAAACCAATTATGAAGATCATAGCTGTCTGTGCACTAGTAAAATTCAAAGTCCTTTGGCTGTGCTTGATGGAAAGGTATTTAGAAACAGGCTTCCACTCTCCTGAGACCCAAAAAATCAATACATTTGATTTTAAATACAATGATGAAAGATTGAGTTCACAGATACAAAGTCATAATATGCAAGTTATGGAAAAAAGGTATTTTCCCCATCTCCAGTAACACACATCTAGGTTGTCATTACTGTAACTAACAGTAGCACTGGTATCTTAAACACAGACATCACAGCCACTCCCTGGCACACAGGAGCTACTCTGTGAGTGGCAATTCTGAGACTCACAAAAACAGCAAGACAAAGGTCCCTATCAAAATGCACAGTTCAAGTTCTCATTGGTCTTGAACTCATCCCAGCAGTAGAGTTCTGGGCACAGGGAAAACTAATGGCAAGATTCACAGGCACACAATAGCTGGGCTGTATTGGCAACAGGCACAGGCTTTAAACCTTCCTGCATTCCTGAGACATTCCAGCTGCTTTGCATTTGCTCCATTCTAGCACAAAGCAGCTACAAGCACACTGCTTCACCTGATTTAAAAACATAATTTAACAATCAAATTCATTACCCATACCACGTAATTGCTTCTCTAGTGTTCGATATAATAACTCCTCCTTACACATGAGCATTATTTTAAATTGGAAGCAAACCATATCAAATATATATTAAAACACACCTAAGGGGAAAAAGTACTGCAAAGATTCTATGTTTTCTCCAGAATAAATTAATTCAAAGTATTCAAAGCCAAGGTTATTTTTTTTTAAACCAGAATGTGTTAAGGGATAAAATATCAAGTTAAAGTACCCAATCTTAATCCCATGCATTTCAACAGTCTAGATGTTTGAAGTCCCAGACTAAAGCTATTTACTTTTATAGAAGCTGGTATTTTCCATTTATCATCTTCCAATCCTTAAAAAATTCTAAGCTTTCCTATGCTTTAAAAATGTATTTATAGACCTTCAAATAGTTTCCTTAACCTTAAGTTTACTTCAAAACTGCATTTCCTACATTTCACAGAGCTTTGTTTCAAAGATAATTACAAATTAGAATATTCACAAGATTTGTTTTAGTCTACATATTCTCAAAACTCTGCCTGATATTTTTGACAGAATTTAACAAATAGAACATTTTCATAAGCAAGCAACAAAGCATTTATATCCAGATATTGCAAATCACACTTGGCATTTCTCTGTCTTTAAGCCATCACCGAAAGTCACAGTCAACTGTAACTTAGAAGGCAATTTTATTACGAGTACAACATCACAACTTTACCCTTTTTGCAGCTACATTGACCCTATGGCATTAACGATTGTTGATGCTTGTTTCTGTCAAGTACCAGGACAGGTTCCACTAGAAAACAGAGATAAATAAGCAGTCACATTTCAAAAGGGTCACTGACACATGGCAGAAGTCTAATAGGAAGTAGACATTTATAACAGCTCAGAATTTGGGGCCATATCATCAAGTTCAAAATATCCCAGCCTTCCAGCAGCGCACAAGAAGTAAGAAGCATCCTTATGTGGATGGAGTAGTGGTAGGAAAGTGCTACAGTGTTTGTCCTGGAGGTTAAGTGCTTATTTTTAGACAAATCTGAATGGACATCGATTCCAACGTATAATTACTCAAGACTAAAACAGAGCTGTCAAGGGATTCTCAGTCAAGGCATAGATGGGTCTTCCAGATTAAAGGAAACCAAAAGGCATTTCAAGCACACACATGCTTTAAAGACACCTACTATGAATATTCCCAAGGACTCCGAGAAACCTCGTCTAGTGGAAGGAACTCCCAAGGCAAAGGGGTTGGAATAAGATCATCTTTAATGTCCCTTCCAACCCAAACCATTATATGAAAACATGTACTGTAAGCATGATGTTCAATAGTAATTACTTGCATGAAAAAGCTCTCTAAATAAACCAAGAGTTATCACATTGCACTTTGTTTTACTGCGATAAAGGTAATTTTCATCCCAGGGAACAACTTAATATTTTAGAGAAAAAAAAAATTCTAAGTTTTCTGATTCATGTTCATATTTTTAATTTTCAAAACAGACCTCAAGATGCCAAATACATTATCAGTTTCTCCTTATCATTATCTTGCAGGATTGAAAAAAATCTCAGACTCATCTTAGTATTTCATTACCACTTACATGAATGGATGCCATGATTTCAATAGCAAAACACTGCATGCTTCTGAAAATGAACTCAGCAATCCATTTCCTATCTATGGGTTTATCAGAAAAAATTGCAAACACATCAAAACCAGCACCCTACATCCAATTTACACAGACTACTCTGTAGGTCTCACTGTCAAAGAACATACATAATATTTCTTCTTCTAACAAATTAAAACATGGGATCAGCAACTACAGATTAAACCACGTGGCTCCACCTTTGAACAGATCATATTGTAGAGTGACTTACATGCCACTCATGGGAAAATACCCTTTTGAAGTAGTAGAGCCTAGTTAATAATTAAAACAGCGATAGCTAATTGACACTACTTTGTGCGTGCTTCACTAGAACAGAAAGCACATGGTTAGGACCAACACCAATACCAAGTAAACCCATAGAGAATCCACAGCATTCTATCACATGTGTACATCTCAGATGTATGTCTATATATCACACACCTCTGACAAAGCACAGACAGATTCCTAGTAAAATACATTTTCACAACTACACAATCTATCAAGATCTGGATTAATCCAGTGCAACAATTATATTCAACAATATATTTTCATGCACAATTCTGTCTTTCATCATTCCCCGTACCTTGCCAGATGGATGTGAAGTTCTGCTCAGATGAGCAGAGGTAAGTAGATGGTGCTGAATCACTAGGATAAATGTGAAGCCTCATAAGGGAACATTCTTTCAACATATGCATTTTCAAAATCAGATGTAACACACAAATGACCTATCAACATACATTTCAGTTTCTATGCAATAGAATGTACCTCAGCAGAGTGAATTTTACCATTGATAGTCTATGTTGTCATAGTAAAGAAAATAAAAATCACTTAATTTAAGCTCTTTTCAACTAATGCTACTAAGCTCTCCATTACTGTATGTCAGAGAATTTGTCATTCAGTTGCAGAAGCTAGACGAACACTGAAAAGGATCACCAATCTACCTATCCTTTATTAATTTCTTTTCTCTTGGTTCATTACATACCATATCCAAACATTACTCAGTACAACAGATGAACCTCTGATCTGGCAGTGTAGGTATTTCTCTGGTATGCTGCAGTTTACCAGGATACTTAATTAGTGGAATTCACAGTGGCTTTTATTCTTGGTGCCTGCAAATCTACATTTTGCAATATAAAATGCAAAGGCAGTAAATTATTCCCATTTAATGTTAGAAACTGAACTATCATGGTTTCCATTAACATGGAATATGGATCTTACTGCTGTGTCATTAATTCTGAAAGCACCCAGTTCTTTCAGACAATCTGACTGATGCTACCAGAATGAGATGCAGCACTAACACAAAACCATGGAATTGCTATAAACACTGCATTTGATAGCCATCATTAAAAAAGCACAAATGCCCTGATATTGCTCAATATGTCAATAGCCAACTATCCACAGACACAAACATTTGTGAACATAGACAATGTGAACACAGACACACAGTGATTTGAGAATTCTGGAAAATGCTCACACTCTCCAAACAATGGCTTCCTGGGACCAATAAATAACAGTTCTGTGATTGCACAGCTGACATCTTTAAATTAATTCTGTGTTCAGATGCTAGCATCCCTCCCAAAAACGGAGGGGCCACACATATATAGCAAACAGGCATAGAGTTGGATACAGTCCCATCATATTCCTCATTCTGTTCTGGATGTGGGACCTAATATTTGGTTACTGAAAAGCTATACTGCACCACTTGGTGTGTTGCTGCTTCTAGAAACTCATTTGCCTCTGATTCCATCCACACAAGAGAAAATACTTCTCTTACTGCTGGATAATATTCTCCCAGCTACTATTTTTTAAGTTTTATACCTGTGTCCCCTTAGTTGGTTTGGGTCACTTTAGCATTTCTGCTTTACATGGCCATGAATGACAGTGTTATACACTAGCACTTTTAAACAAGCACTGTAACTCAGTCAAGGTTTAGTTTTGGGGTATTTTATTTCTTTGTTGTCTCACCTTACAGGAACACAACACAGTAATGCAGAACACACTGTAGCTTCACACTCACGAGGAGTAGACAGACATTGCCCTTCGGTGCTAAGAGCAAAATCTCACAGCAGTGTTGTCTTTAACTGCACGGCTGGCATTTACTGCCCCTTGTTCAAAGTTATCCCAGAAAAAAAAATTGAGTAGCAGATATAAGCACCCTAATTAAAGGTGACTGCACAACAGCCTCACAGCCTTTCCCTTAAGTTTACCAGGCTATCAGGGCAGTCAGGCATCACAGTGTAAATAGATTTTCCATGCTGTTTTGAAGCTGCTGTAGTTAAACAGGAAAACAAAAATGAACAAACCCCAGCAGTGCAGAAAGGCTTACATACCATGGATAATCCTCCTGAGTCAACAGCAAGTTGCTTCCTTGGTCTCAAGACTCAGTTATCTGAAGAAATTAGTTCCAATAACATAGCATGCAAAGTAACAGAGGGGAATGTTTGGCTCTGTACAGAAACTGGTGTAGAAGCACGCTAAGATCTGTAAGGGTCCAGTAAGACTTAACAGTAAATTACCAGTACCCATACTCATATATTGGTGGCTCCCTAAAGCTAGCCACAACAGTGGCCTATCACTGATTCGAGTCTAAGAAAATCTATATAATCATTGTGATGAAACCTGCAGAGAAAACATTAAGTGACCAGTTTCTAGCTCAAAATCTCTTTCCTGGTGTATTTTAAACACCTGCCTCCATTACTACAAAGACAAACCTCAATGAGAATAGGGTTACATTTTGAGTACACCTCTCCTAAAGGCAGGGTCTCCACAGGTGACTTGTTAAAACACAATCATTTGACTTGAAATTGGGCATCTTTACCATCCAAACTTGCTCTAACACTGGCTTTCACCTCCTGTGGCTTTGAGGCATTTTCACTTTTTCTAACCCTCTGTTCAAAATGCATTTTAATTCTTAGTATAACACACTTTATTTCATAACATAAATACACACACAATTTAGTCACTGTCTATAAAGTAACCACCCCCCATCCTATAAAGTCAACACTGGTAAGTCTTGAAGAGAGGGAGGAATCCACCAGTAGCAGCACAACTGCAATGTTTCAATCCCAATTCTGCAGCCTTCCCTTCATTATCAAGTGGCCAGCTTTTTGTTACACACACAAGTACCAGTAGCTAACAGATTTAACTCATCAATGAATTGCCATTTAGAACAGAAAACAAAAACTCAGAATCCCTTTTCTAAACAGTGACTGAGTGAGGAGTAGAACGAACAACAAATCCCTGAGGCAAACCTCTCCCTTTCTTGCTCTCCATCTGCCCTACCCTTTTTTAGATATAAAAACTGTATACTAAAACGTGTATCAAGTGTGTATGTATGAACATAGGGGTATACAGAGAGTGCACACATTGCCCTCTGCTGACCAGAGTCCAGTGCAGTGTCTTCCAACACACACACACTGGTGACACAGGTGAGCTTCAGCAAGTGCTGGACAGGACCGTACCAGTGTGTGTATCGATCCCTGGTGTAAGAGACACCTCCTGCAAGTCAGGAACCACCAAGGCTTTTTCAGAACCCAGTTTTAAGGTCTGGGGTTTCTTTGCTTTTTTTTCTTCCTGCCTGGTAATACAGCTGGGAAGCAGGGGGCAGGAACCAAATCAACCACTTATACCAGTTGCTTTCATACCATCACCCAAAGCTCTTTATACTGCATTTGTCAGCCATCTTTTTCCTCCCAGATGGGCATTTGAATGAAATACCAGGGAGCTGAGGACAGGGTAGAAGTGGGGAAAGCCAAGCAGGAAAATAGAACTGAGAAGCACTGACTACTACTTTCAGGTCACCTTATTTGCAAGTCCTTCCCTCTACTATTTTCACAAATCTTGTCCTTTTACTTTTCAATATGAATGCAAACTAGAAACATCAATTAGAAGGAGATCAAAAATAATTCTTAACATCTCTCCTTCTCCTTCTCCACACTAAATAAACTCCTTTTCCATGACTTGAGGGAGAAAAACACTTTAGACCAAACTTTAAAGACATACTCTAGACTGGAAAAAGTATCAAATATTTTTTAATTTAGGAAGCAGCTCAATAAGTTGAACTAAGTTTATAGAGAATCTACATATTATATTAAGAGTCTGTAGACCACCTTTCTGACAGTGGCTGGCTAAAATGTGCTACATTTAAGTACCTACAAATAGACATAAAAGATGCAGACTGAGGTTCTTGAAGTGGGGGAAGAAGAAAGGTTTCTGCTGTTATTTCTATACTCACCCAAGGCCCAGTAAGATGCAGATTCCAAAGGCAGAGCACTACTGTAGAGAGCATGGATATACATGAGGTGAATCATCAGCTCAGCCAGGCACCACCAGAAGAAAATACGAATTATGCCCACAATTAAGATGCTGAGATTGGTCTTCACACTGAAAGGTTCTTGTCTCCTCATCTAAAGAAGAAATCCAAAGAGGTTATGTGGCACAAAACTGACTGTTTTACTCAAAATACTCATCCTGAGAACTTCTGACCACACCATTTGGTAATTCCTGACACTCTTGAGGGAGACTGGTCTCTCCACTCTCAATAAGCAGTAGACACCAACAAGAAGTCAAATGTGAACACACATTGCACCAAACTGTTGTAAAAAAGGCCAAGTGGTGTTAAACTGAACAGAATTCAGACATGAGACTTTAATTGCTGTAACTTGACCTCTGGAAATAATCTAAAAAAATTAAAGAAGCTACAGCTATGAAGAAGAAGGTTTTCCAAGCAGCAGCCCTTCCAAACACAGGAACATTTACTGCTTATTCTTAAAATACCCCCAACATCTACCAACTGCAGAGAATCGATTACTTGAGGACAGTTCTTAATTTTTCTCCCATAGCATTGCCGAAGTCAGCAAGACCTACATGATGCGCTGAGCAAATGAAACACAAGTTAAATATCAGATAAGGCAAAGTTTGTGGTTGACAAGATTCTAAAGATGCTCCAAACTCTTACACTGCTACTACAGTAAATGCATTGCCATATTATTATTGCACCACCTTTCTGCAATGAAAGAGAATAGAATTAAAAAATAGAAACATAGGACTGCCTAAAAATTCAGTCATGCAGTGTACATCTATTATTGTGTACAACAGTTTCTGCAACAGTTTCTTCTCCAGTCTTTAAGTGGCCACCAAAAATGTATAAACAAGAAAAATAATCAACTCATCTGCACAGGCCCTCAATCATAAGCACAGTACAACTAACATGCACACTTATTTGGAGGGTTCCTTTGTATCAGCTAGGTGAAAGCTTGGAGACTGCCGTTTTATCACAGGGATTTGTACAACAGGCCTCCAAACCCATGTCTAGAACTCCTATGGTTTCCACCCAGAAATTCAACAAGACCAGTGACAAAGCATC
This sequence comes from Origma solitaria, assembly GCA_013397895.1. Lineage (NCBI taxonomy): Eukaryota > Metazoa > Chordata > Aves > Passeriformes > Acanthizidae > Origma > Origma solitaria. The sequence goes on along the minus strand of VZRL01003719.1, from coordinate 861,781 downwards.
AGTGTCTCATTTTTGCCTGGCAGTAGATGCCAATTGCCAGAACTGGTATTATACTTTTGGGGCCATACAGCAGTTTCACTGTTTCCAGCTCCAGAATTTCTGCTTCCCAGTGCACTCATTAGGAACACTCATTCCAGTCTCAGCTTCAGTTAAGGGGTTCTGAGAGTGGTCTCTTCCAATAGCATCAATAAAGACTCTCTTTGTATTGTGCATTTTGAATCAACTGCTGGGCACTGCGACCTTTGAAACCTTTTTCTGACCTCACCTGCCAAGGTAATACCCTCTGCTCCAGTAAGAGCTCTGAGAATGCCCTTCAGCAAACCCCAACAAGAAACGCATTAAGGCTGTCTAGTTTGTTCCATCTTCTTTATGGCTTTAACCAAACATGTCTGTACATATTTAAGTGAGAACCTTCTGCAAATACAGGCATATCATTCTCAATCTTCCTCTTTCTTCTTACACCAAGAATGCAGGTACTCTTTTACATAGGTCTTTGCTGAGCCACATCAAGCGAGCTAAGTTTCTAAGCAAGACCCCCCCAGTTTTTCCTACCAGCTATCCCCAAGCTTCTTTCAGTTTGGAGTCTCATAGGTCTTCTGAAACAGCCCTTGGAAAGACAGCACAACTGTCCCTCTCCTAGGGGTACAATTTATGTGGAATTTAACACACTTCAGAAGCGACAAATCAATAATTGGTAAAAAATGTTACCTTAGTTTCTATGCAACTCTATGCAGACTTTTCCCACAATATCCAGCCCAGGATAACAACATTCAGCCTTGCCTCTTCCAAAGCAAGTGAAAACAAATAAGCACAGGACTTTTCACTCAAGGGTCTACCAGAAACTAGTTTCACTTTCATAAAGCCCTGTATTTGCTTTGGCTTCAACAGAAAATTCCCAAATACAAACAGAAGCAAGCAATCCCTAGATTTCTATGCATACACTGAAAAAGCAGTGTTATGGTTTGAAATGTTCACTAATCCACTTTGACACAGCCATTTTAGTTATATGCGTAACAGGTCATGATACCACTTCTTACTCAAGTGTGCAAAAAAATACGGAAAGCATTAAAGGATGAAAATGTGGACTTTTCCCATCATGTAAAAAGCAGGCTTGAAAAGAATCCTGCAAGAGACTAAGAAAAGCATTCAGTACAATTGGTAGGTCTTGTACATTAAGCAAGCTGCTCATTTGAAGCAAAGTGCTCCTAATAAGTCATCAGCTCTTTTCACATCAGCGCGAGGGGAAACTGGAGTTTTCACGAATTCCCAATACAATAGAAAGCTTATGCTGGAAACATTACTTTATTTCATCCAATGAAGAAGAAAACAGAAATCCAGTCCAGCAGCTGTATGCTAAAATTATGAACGCTCTCCAAATGTAACAAAGCATGTCATCAGCTCCCTGGTTGAAAGGATGAATCTGATGTCAGACAAGAACATCCTGTAAAACAGAACTTGGGGAGATAAGTTTGTCTTAAAAGTTGATATCCAGGACACTGCAAAATTCCTAATGATCCACTCAAAATTGTGACATTCCTATAGCATTATTGGACGATTTTTATAATTATGTGGAAGACCGCTTTAGACATCCAAACAACAAGTACTGTTACCTGCTTACTGAATTCATCGAAATTCACAAGGGGTCCATTGTGGAATGTAGGATAGTAAAACACATATGCCAGCATCCAGGGGAATGAGTGGGATGACTTCTGGGTCGGTGCATGCCAGCAGTACTCCAGGCTGAAGCTAGTGCAGAACAGGCAACGGACAGACACAGTGAAGAGCAGCAGGTAATACTCATTTTCAGTGTCATACCACTTTCTCTGCAAGAAAAAACAAAGTCAGATCATAACAGTGCAATGCTGTGTTTTCTCTATGGCAAGACACCACCATCTACTCAGATCCTAACTTTTGGGGTCAGCACCAGCAGGAAAAAACTAAAGCCAACATCAGCTGGAACGAGTACACAAAGTGAACAGAACTAAACACACTAACAACAAGCACTCGCTTTTGATGGAGAAAGGTCCTCCAGAGCTAATGCAGTGGGCATAAAGAGACAGCTTGGTTTCAGAAACACGTCAGGCTGTGAAGAACTAGGACAGCAGAAGAGCTTTCCTTACAAAAAATGAAACATTATCTACCTCAGATTTAGTCCAGTAATACAATATTCAAACCAGCTGGCAACACAATTGATGGCCAAGGGACTGCTAGGGCTGAAGCTATATCTGAAGAGAATCAGTCACTCCTGAGAAAGATTAAGGTTGGAAAAAACATTGCTGAGCCTTTACTGCCTCTTTGACACTTGGTATCACACTTGTTGCCAACAAAAACCTATCATCACAAAAAACTTGGAAACATCAGCAAAAGTAGTGTGGCTGATTAGGTGTGTATTGCAGTGGGCCCTTTGCTCCACAGAGAAATGCACAAAACTGACCACAAAACAGGAAGAGATTCTACATGTTCATTCCCCCTCCTCCCGAACATTAGGGCAACAAGCCTTAAAACAAACGTCCAGTTTTTCCCATTGGTCCAATGAAATACAACAGGACATTTCGCCCCAATTGAGCATCAAGTTTTTCCAAATCTGTACTACCCACTACACAAAGAGCAAAACTGAGGTCACTTACAATTGATTGATGGAAGTTACTCATTTGGTACAAATCGAAGTGTGGGAGAAAGTCTCCCTCCCTGCAGAAGTCACAGTCACCAGTAAGTACAGGCAGGCTTAACTGAGTAACTCCTGGATACAAACCCAAAACTCAGCACCTTAAACTGGCACAATCAGAGCTCCAATGAAGTGTGTTTAATAGAGCACTAGTGAAGCATTATCATACTCCAGCTCTACTGAATACCATTTACATGTTAACAGACATACTTTTATCTCAACGCACTGGCTACCATGACAGAGAAATATGACTCTTCTAACTGGAGAAACTCCTGCATGAGTCACTGCAGCACTGCTGCACAAGATTTTTAAAACCAATTCCTGCTTATATCAACTGATAGGACAGTATGCTGCCATAAAGACAGATGCCATTACAGACAACCACCACCATAATTAATTGGATACTCAATTAGTCCTTCTCACGTTACCTTGGTTTCTTCCACAGCTGGTATGCGTAAAGTGGACAGCAGGATAAGGGAGCACAACCATGTCAGGAGTGACAGCTGAAACTGAGCCACAGCAAAGGAAATAGCTGCATGTAACAAAATGACAGCAAAGCCCTTGATTCCCAGTAACAACCAGCAGGCAGCCATTCCATAAACCATCAAGCACCATGGTTTATACTGTCAGAAAAAGAAAAATTAACAATCTTTAGTTTAATTATTTCTAAAGAAAAAAGGCACTCAATACCTGCACTGCCTACACAGCTTCTACAGTAAAGACAAATATAGTCAACAAGGTTAGAACACACGTGAAAATACACAGAAACCCAACTGTATCCCTAAAGGTGAAAGGCAATGTGTTTCTGTAGTAGCATCATGCGAAAAGCAGAGCCTCCATAATTTGAGGGAACACGTAACTTCTTCCTTTCCTTCCCCAGACTAGCAGGTGTGACACCACACACAATTCATTTCCCACAATCATGTAATTATTTAGCAATCATGCCAAAACCCAAGCAGCCATCACTTTACATACTTTCCTCAGAAAGGAAAAACTGCACCCTTGTTACGTGTACAAGTCAAACAATGCTGTTTAATGGCTTACAACAAGGCAGAGTCTTTTGCAGGTTGGAGGCTGAAGTCTCCAAACACTAAGGCAACCAATGCCCACACACAATTCACACCACAGGATGGGATTTACTATATTCAGTGGCCTTACTGCAAAGCTTTCCATGTCCACAGTAAACAACCCACCAGAAACTCCCTACTGTGAAGAAAATCCCTACATACCTTTTCCACGAAGAGCCTGGACACTTGTGATACTAGCAGGTGACCAGCCAGAAGCCACAGTATATGCTCCCTTCCCCATTCAATCCAGTAGCTCCACTCAAAGTCCATGGGGTCCTGTGGCATGAAAGGAAGTGGTCACTACGTGTATCTGGACAAAAGGGACAAGGGAATACCTGTGTAATGTGCCAGCTGTAATGTTAACCAACAGAACACCTACATCTCAGGAACATCATTTTAGCAATCCAGTTGGATCACTTACAGCAGTGAACTCAGACAACATCATCTGCACTTCCAATGCAGCAAAACTCAGGAAAACAGAGATGATGTTGTGCCTCCTAAGCCTCACACTCATGCTGAAGCTGAGCAAGCACCATCTCTCCTGAGGGATTCAGAGAGCAACTCTGCTCTGCCTTGGAAAACAAAGAACTTCAGTGGAAAGGTGCATCACTGGAAGAGTTTAACTCTCCATTACATCAAAGCTTAGTTGCACTCAGATAGAGTTAGGTCAGATGGAGTTACCTGTGGCATGAGATTTTTTTCTAAATTAGGTAAGAGGGATCAGTTGGTAGCCCTGTGTTCCATACAGAGCCTCACTAAATGTTCGTCCCAAAACTGCCTTATGGCTTTCTAGAAAGGATATATCAAAGATCCATTACCAGCAGTGATGGCAGGCCTAAACACCAAAGCAGTTCCACAGACACCCATTCCTGGTTTTGTGTAAGTAACCCTCAGCATTAGTTGCATTATTTGCTTTTCACTTCATACCCTTTTGAAGAAATGCAAGCAAGGGGGTGGAGGTGTGTTTGATTGTTTTTTGGTTTGGGGTAGAGGACTGCTAGTTTTCTTACTGGTTTCTTGGTTTTTTTTAATACCAATTACGTTTGAGACCTTACACCTCAAAAATCTGTTCTCCTCTATGTTGTACTACATATGAACCAAGAGAAAAACATGTTCATTGACATTAAGCATTATCCAAATCACCCAATGACAAGAAAAAGGGGGAAAAGGCTGCAGGAAGTGTCAAGGTTGATCAGGGTTTTAAGGCCAACCAGTAAAATAGAGGGTTCTTACGTGACGTAGTAAAGGATAAACGCTTAAGCCAGAGATCACGAAAAGGAACAAAACTTTGGTTATGATTCTTAGATCAAGACATGCCCAGTCAATCTCTCTTCCTCATCAGAAGCGTTAGACTGAAATTAACAATGAATATCCAAATCTGCATGTTACTACAACTTCTGAAGCTAAATCAGAAACTTGGATGCACAAAGGGCATGGGAGGCATGATGTTCACATTACTGCCACAAAACTAGATGCTGACACCTCTCCTACCTTTTTTAGCCCCCGAAAGAGAGTCCCTGGGTCCAGCCCAAACCTTCTGTCCATCGCAGCTTCATACTCTGCAGAGAAAAACAAACCTTTGATAAGGACACAGCAGCCAGAGCAGGAAGAGTCACGGATGAGTTCTCTGCTGCTCAAGAGCAACACATTCCCATGCTGTCTTCACCAGTAAGGATTCCCACATCCAGGCAAGGGCAAGTCACCACGTCACTGCTCACTACATGAGGGGCCCAAGCACACCGCAGCTCTGACTCACACCAATGGCAAAGGAAATTCCCAGAACCTGGGTTTTGATTCCCGTTTGCAACAGGACAGCAGCAGCGGCCTGCCTTTTACCACACATGACCTGCATTAGTCCTCACTTGCCATTTTTCAGAATTGTCTGGTGTCTTCCACCAGAGCAAAAGGGGGACACAGACCCAAGAGCTGCCAGTGCAGCCAAAACAGGGAAAAGCTGCTCAGAGAGGCTGCCTCCAGGGCCCACTGCCACCACATTTTGCCACCTCTGCAGAAGACCTGCTGTATGTGCATGGGTGCACAGCTCTGTACGCAGTCACACAGCACTCCTTCCACTGTTCTGCAAATGCCTTTCTGGCACTCCTGTTTTTCCCTTGAGCACTTTCAAGAGCCAGGTAGAGTCATTAATGTAGAACCTTGCTGATTAAAGCCTAATAAGATGCAATATATACTTCCCTACCAAGCCTCTTTAGCTATTTACACTTTTACAATGCCACCTTTATTTCCATTTAAATACCAACGTGCTATAACATAGCTTCTTTTCACCTAACAAATGATACTTTACTTGTGTAAAAACCCACCCGTGCTCTGCACTACATAGCTCCACAGCTCCAAACCAAGCCACCACAGCCACTACCAAGAGGTTACACAAGGCAGCATCAGAGCCCCAGGCAGGGAGCACCCACCTGCCCTACAGACCTGCCCTCCCGACCCTGGAAAGTACCGTCAGAAGGCACGGCTGCTTCTGAACCACCCACCTGCAAGGGGTTGCAGGTGACTAGCCAGGAAAACAGGACAATTCAAACCCAACTTTCCGAATTTTCCTTATCTCAGTAGCTGAGCTTCAGAGGTGTCCCTCATCTTTTCCCTGACAACCACATCCCAGGACAGCATTCCTGGGCCTTCCTAGCACTCCAAGGACAAAAAGGCTAGGGATAAAGCTTTCTGCCCAGGTGGCACCTGCCTACTGCTTCCTCGCATAGGGCAGGTTGGCAGCTGGATAGAAGACAGGGGCTCCTCGCAGAGGAACAAAGTAGAAAGCAACTTAGAGAGGAGAATTCACACCAAGCAGCCCCGTCAGCCACGGGCGAGCACGCCCACGTCCCACACTTACTTCGAGACACCTGGTGCGCTTCGTAGAAAGCGTAGAGATGGGAGCCCACGGTGAGGAGCCCGTAGAGGCACAGTTCCCAGGCCGGCAGCAGCATCGGCACGGGAGCTGCTCCCGCCGGCCGCTTCCCTGCGGGGAAAAAGAGGACCGGAGCGGTTTCCCGGCGGAGGGCAGACAGACACCGAGCAGCGGGACACTCGGCACGGGCACTGCGGCTCCAGGACCCCACGCTACCGGGTTCGGGCCGGGACGCGGCCGCGCTCCGCCGGCAGCTGCCGGTATGGCAGCCGAGCCCTGCCCGGCCGCGCCGGCTGCAGAGGCCGCGGGTCCAAGGGCTCAGCACGGCCCGCGGCTGGCGGACCCTCGGGACAGAACCAGGGCCGGATCCCAGCCGCTCTCGCCCACCCAGGGCCGAAGGGAGGGGAGGGGAGGGGAGACGGCACTCACCCCCTACCTGAGAAGGGCTGTGCCGCCGGGAGAGGAAGGAGCGGCAGCCGCGGCCTCGGGCGGACCGACCGGAGGCTCCAGCCCCGCAGGCGAGTGGGTGGCCCCACGCCCGGCCGTGCCCGGTCGTTCCCGCCACTCCGCCACCCGGGCGATCCCACGCCCGCTCCCGCCCGGCCCCTTACGGGCGATGCCCGCCCCGCGGAGGGAGGACAAGGGCGGGAGCGGGGCGGAGCTGCCGGCCCTGCGCGCCCGCGACCGAACGCTGGGCGGCGCTGCAGCCCGCCCGACTACTGGGGGTGCGCACAGAGCCACGGGGTGTGCGCAGCTCCAGAGTGTGCATACACAGATACAGTGTGCATACACAGATACAGGGTGTGCACACACGGATACGGGGTGTGCGTATACAGATACAGTGTGCATACACAGATGCAGTGTGCATACACAGGTATGGGGTGTGCGTACACAGATGCAGTGTGCATACACAGATACAGGGTGGGCACACACGGATACGGGGTATGCATGCACAGATACAGTGTGCATACACAGATACAGTGTGCATACACAGATACGGGGTGTGCACACATGGATACGGGGTGTGTGTACACAGCTACAGAGTGTGCACACAGCTACAGTGTGCACACACAGCTACAGAGTGTGCATACACAGCTACAGGGTGTGCACACACAGATACAGGGTGTGCACAGCTACAGGGTGCGCACACACAGCTACGGGGTGTGCACAGATAGAGGGTGTGCATACACAGCCACAGGTTGTACACACACCTACAGGGTGTGCACACAAAGCTACAGGGTGTGCATACACAGCCACAAGGTGAGCATACACCTCTAGCATGCACACACCTACAGGATGTACACATATCTACATGGTGTACACGCAGCTATAGGGTGTCCATAACAGCCTTCCACAGTCTTCATGCCCACCCTCACCAGAGTACTAGGCACACTTATGCTGGGACACTATTTTTACAGTTATCATGACTCAATTTGATAAATTAGTAGGTCTGAACAGCACCAGCAAAGCAGGAACATGGGGCTGGAAGTAATGGTGGTGACGACTCCCTCCTGGATCAACCTGCATTTTAGCAAGAGCTTCCTCCTCCTGGCACTGCAGCCAAGACTAATGAACCTCACTGTTCCTAGTGTTAAAAGTACATTGAGTTTCCAACTTCAGATGTTTGGTCAATCTATGCTCATCTGCCCTTGCACCATGTGACTTTTAATCCTCTTTGTTGCTGACATCAGTGACGTCATATTTTAACAGGGGAAACATTTCATATTCTATTGATCTTTTCTTGCTAGATCTTTAAGTTCCTCTTATAAAATAGTATTTCTGTTCCCCTTGATCACTTAGCTGCATACTCAAATTCCTATTTCCAGATCTTTGGAAGCCAGGCTTCTCCCTGATACTCCAGGTAAATGCATAGAATCAAAGAATCACAGAATCATTAAGGTTGGAAAAAATCTCCAAGATCATTTAGTCCAGCCTTTGACTGAATACCACCATGTCAACTAAACCACAGCAGGAAGTGCCACATCCAGTCATTTATTCAACACTTCCAGGAAGGGTGATTCCACCACCTCCCTGGGCAGACAGCTCCAATGCTTAACCATCCTTTTCATGAAGAAATTCTTCCCGATATCCATCCTGAACCTCCCGTGGTGGAGCTTGAGGTTATGTCCTCTTGTCCTGTCAACAGTTGCTTGGAAGACTTCTACCTGGCTACACCCTCCTTTCAGGCAGTTGTAGAGAGTCATAATGTCACCCTTGAACATTATCTTTCCAAGTTAAACACCCCCAGCTCCCTCTGCTGCTCCTTACAGGACTTATTCTCCAGGCCCTTCACCAGCTCCATTGCCCTTCTCTGAACACACTCCATTGCCTCAACGTCTTACTTGTAGTGAGGGGCCCAGAACTGGACACAACACTCAAGGTGTGACCTCACCAGTGCCCAGTACAGAGGGACAATCGCTGCCCTGGTCCTGCTGGCCACACTCTTGCTGGTACAAGCCTCAATTCCATTGGCCCTCTTCATCACCTGGGTGTACGCTGGCTCATGTTCAGCTGGCTGTCAACCGGCACCCCCAGATCCTTTTCCCCTGGACCATCTTTCAGCCACTCTGCTCCAGTCAGTTATCAGTCTCATCAGTCCAAGGAGTTGTCTTCCCTATCTGAACCAGACATTGTAAGAGCCTGATAATAAGAGAAAGGCTTCAACAGGTGCTTTGTCATTATGTCTGCTTACCATAATCACTCTTGAACACCTGAAAACTATGTGCAGGAGGGACTGTGAGTAGCCTGCCTTGAGGGCTTCCATAAAAAGGAAGGAAAAACTGGTGCAAAGTGTGAAGGGAAAGCAAAGGGCAGAATCCCTGACCTTTGCCTTCTCCCTCCACCACCACAGTTGCCTGCTTTGAGACACCCTGAGGCCTCCAGGAGCTGACACCACCTGCTTGAGGGAAACCCCCGTATCCTGCATCCTTGGACCAAAATCATGAGTGAGTTGTGGAACCCCATACCCCTGCTCCTGCATTTCATGGTGACAGAACCACGACCGGACCGAGGTTTAGCTGCAACGATCAGGCACCACTCCTGCATTTTGGAGATCAGCCACCGCTCATGCATTTCAGAGGACGGGCCACTGCATTCAAGCCAAACTATTCCCAAGAATAGAGGAGGCAAATAAGACACTTCAAACAACAGGAAAAAAAAGGAAAAAACTGCTTCACTCCCCCCACCCCATCTCAGGAGCAACAAAGGTAGAACAGGGTGGTGATGACCTACGCGATGCTTTGTAAAATAACCTTAGCTCTTTCTGAATTCTCTCTAGTTTTCTCTTTCTCTTTGCCTCTCTTACTACTGATAAAAACCTTCATAAATATTTTTGCATTAGCATTCAATCTGGTTTGGGTTTTACCTTGTTTTTGAGAATATTTGGAATCTTCAAAGTTCCTTCCATTTTATACACAGACACTTAGTTTTCTTTGCTCATCTGTGTTAACATTGGCTCATAAAAGCTATGTTATCTGGAAGTTCCAGGCAAAGAGAAGTAGAAAAAGAAAGGGAAGCAGAGGGGAAGACAGAAGAAGAGAAGAGGACTAGAAAAACACACCTAGAGTTACCACCTCTGGAGATTGCAGGGGGGGCCGGACAGGAGCTCCATGCAGGCTTTTAGGCAGTGACCATGTGCTGACCTCATGCTCTGCCCTTTAAGCCCCATGGCCTCCATGCACCTGCCCCTTAGGTGGGACTGCTGGTCGCTTGGCCTGTCAGGGCCCAGGTGAGCACCTGGGCTACCCCAAGAGTCCAGCATTGACAGCTCAGCCAGGCCTTGGGGCAGCTCTGGGGGCACAGCGGGGCACTAGAGGCATCACATTCAGCAGAGCCTGGCCGGCCCCTCCCACCAGACACAGGCACCGCCATTGCAAGATGTTTCAAGACATGCAACATCCAGTCTCTAACAGCAGCTTGCCTTGATGATGCCCCTGCAATGCCTTTTCCAGAGCCACTGTCCCCGCACCTGGAGGCTCCTCTGAAGCCTGAGTCACACCCATGGGGCAGCTTATCATTGGGGACAAAATGCCAAACCCTATGGAGAGTCCAGATAAGAAAGATGTGGGAGCAGCAATGTTGGGGCCCTGACGTGATGGCCTCAGCAGGCCCCTTCCAGCACCAGTGCTCCTGAAGCTCAAGGCTCTTAAGATCACTGACCCTAACCCTAGGCGTAATCCTAACTGTAGGCCCAGTTAATTATACAATTAAGCTCCATTATCTGGCAGTTCCAGCTCAGAAAGATGGAGGAGCACCAATGCTGGGGGCCTGCAGCAATGGCCTGGGCAGGCCAAGTCCAGCGCCACTGTTCCTGGAGCTTGAGGCCCTTTAGATCTCTTACATTAATCGGCTTCCTCATTCCTGCAATTTTTCTCCAGTATTTCCTTTTCAATTTCATTTCTGATATGAAAAATACATTCCCAGCAATTTAGGCAATTTTCACTCCTTTACACTACCCCTCATTTCATCCCAATCTACCTCCTTGGATTCACTGAATTTGCAAATTTCCCGGTTTTGTTCCACTCGCCTTTCATTTGATTCATGAAAGGAAATGAAATCCTGTGATTTCAGTGAGGATCAATTTGGCAAGCTTTCCTCCAGTTCCTTGCACTTCAGCTCATGCCATGCCATTTGCTTGTTAACACTTTAGTGCAAAATTTTCCCTTTTTTTTTCCAGTCTTTCTGTTTATCACATTCTCCTCCTGTCTCGCCTTTTCCCTTTCCTTTCTGATTTCAAAAATTCAACCCCAATAATTTGGCAACTTCCCAGTTTTTTCACTGCCCCTCTTTTCATGCCAATGCATTGCCTTCTATTCACTCCATTTCCAAATTTTGCTGGTTTTTCCGCTCGCCTTTCATTTGCTCATATCCTCTGCCCCAAGTGCTTATACGACTTCTTCTCTGAATTTGGGATTTCGTTTCCTTTCATGAAATGAAATGAAGAATTTCATTTCATGAAAGGAAATGAAATCTTGCGATTTCAGTGAGGATCAATTTGGCAAGCTTTGCTCCAGTTCCCTGCACTTCAGCTCATGCCATGCCATTTGCATGTTTGCAATTTGGTGCAAAATTTTCCCCTTTTTTGTTCAGCCTTTCTGCTTGTCAACTTCGTCTCCTATCTTGCCTTTTCCCTTTCTCTTGGGATTTCAAAAATTCAAGCCCTAGAGTATGGGCAACTTGCCGTTTTTTTCCCTGCCCTTCCTTTCATCCCAATGCATTCCCTTGGATTGCTCCATTTCCAAATTTTGCCATTTTTTCCGCTCGCCTTTCATTTGCTCAAATCTCCTGCCCCAAGTGCTTGTTCCACTTTTTCTCTGAATTTGGGATTTCATTTCCTTTCATGAAATGAAATAAAGAATTTCATTCCGAAATTCAGAGAAGAGGTGTAACAAGCACTTGGGACAGGAGATATGATCAAATGAAATTTGAGTGGGAAAAACGGCAAGATTTGGAAATGGAGCGAATAGAAGGCAATGGATTGGGATGTAAGGAGGGGCAGTGGAAAGGAGCAAATGTTGCCCAAATTCTCGGGATTGAATTTTTGAAATGCCGAGAGAAAGGGCAAAGGAGAATAAGGAGAAGGAAGTGAGAAACGGACAGGATTTTAAAAAAAGGGGAAAATTTGGGTCCGAAGTTCAAACACGCAAATGGCATGGCGTGAGCTGAAGTGCAGAGAACTGGAGCAAAGCTCGCCAAATTGATCCTCACTGAAATCTTGTGATTTCAGTGATGAACAATTTTGCGAGCTTTGGTCCACTTCTCTGCACTTTAGCTCATGCCATGCCATTTGCTTGTTTGCTCTTTCATGCAGAATTTCCGCTTTTTTTTGCAGCCTCGCCTTTCGTTACTTTCTTCCTCCGCATTGTGTTTTCCCTTTTTCATTCTGATTTCAAAACTTCATTCCGTGTAATTTAGCGAACTTGTACTCCTTTTCACTTCCCCTCCTTTTATCGGAATACATTGCATTTTATCTACTCCTTTTGCAAATTTTCCCATTTTGTTCCACTCACCTTTCCTTTGATCATATCTCCTGTCCCAAGTGCCTGTTGCACTTCTCTGAATTTGGGATTTCATTTCCTTTCATGAAATGAAATTCTTCATTCCATGTCATGAAAGGAAATGAAATCTTGCAATTTCAGTGAGGAACAATTTGGCAAACTTTGTTCCAGTTCCCTGCACTTCACCTCATGCCGTGCCAGTTGCCTGTTTGCACTTGGATGCAAAATTTTCTCCTTTTTTTTAAAAGTTTCTGTTCCTCACTTTTTTCTCCTGTCTTGGCTTTTCCCTTTTTTTTCTGATTTCAAAAATTCAATCCCTAGAATTTTGGCAACTTTTACTTCTTTTCACTGCCCCTCATTTCATCGCAATCCACCGCCTTGTATTAGCTCCATTTGCAAATTTTCTGGTTTTTTTCCACGCACCTTTCATTTGATCCTATCTCTTGTCTCAAGTGCTTGTTACACTTCTCTGAATTTCGGATTTTATTTCCTTTCACAAAATGAAATTCTTCATTTCATTTCGTAAAAGGAAATGAAATCTTGCAATTTCAGTGACGATCATTTTGGCATGCTTTGGTCCAATTCCCTGCAATTCAGTTCATGCCATGCCATTTGCTTGTTTTCTCTTTGGTGGTGGAATTTTTTTGTTTTGGTTTTTTTAAATATGTTTTATCATTTTATTTTATCATTTTCTTGTTTTGTTTCTTCAAATCACTTCCGTCCCTGATTTCAAGATTTAAGTGGATATGATTTTCCAATGTTTCTATTGTTTTCCTTGTACCTCATTTCTTGAAAAGAAATAAAATCTTGAAATCATAGAACAAATTAAATAATCTCATGGCAAGGGACATATAATGAAATCTAATTCAGGTTAAAAAAACTCCAACATTTGGAAATGGTGTGACTGCAATCTCATTGTTTGGGATGAAATTATGTGCAGCGAAAAGGTCCAATGCTTCCCAAAACTATACTTGTTGAAATCTCAAAATCAGGGAACAAACAGAAGAGGAGAGAAAAGAGAAGAAATTTATTTCTAAGAAAAAGAAAATAATTCTGAAATGAAGTGAAAACTATCTATTTGAATGGGATGGGATGGGATGGCCTGAAGTGCCAGGAAATGCATCAAAGGTTGCCAAATTGATCCTCACTGAAATCACAAGATTTCTTTTCATAAAATGAAGAACATAATTTCATGGAGGGAAATAAAATCTCAAAGTGAGAGAATAAAGTGAAACAAACTGACTGGGGTGGATTTAGAATGAAATTTAATTTAATTTAGGGAAATAAAAGAAAATTCTGGAATTAAGTTATTGTAATCAAATGTAATCAGATGATATTAAGCCTTCCCCTCTGCATGCCTTTTGTAGTTGCAATGTCCCTGGAGGTCTAGGCTTTGTGGTTTTCTCAAGCCTAAACTTAAGCCTAAGCCTAACCCTAAGCAGAGCAGTAAAAGCAGCCTTTTGCTGATGTGCCCAGCCCATGGGTGGTGCCAAGGAGAAAAGTGTGAATGGAGCAATTTTAAGGAAGTTCCATGCTATCCTCGGCATGCATTTTGTAGTTGCAGTATCCTTGGAGCTCTGGCCTTTGTGGTTTTCTCAGCCGTAACCCTAAACGTAACCCTAACCCTAAGCAGAGCAGTAAAAACAGCATTTTGCTGAGGTGCCCAGAACATGAGTGGTGCCAAGAAGAAAGGTATAGAGGGAGCAATCTTTGGGCAGTGAGGTGTTCTTTTGCAGTGAAATGGACCAAATCTTGACGGATTGATATTCATTGAAATTGCAAGACTTCGTTTTCTTTCATGAAATGAAGAATGGATTGGAATGAAATGGAGTGCAGAGAAATGAAACTAAACTTGATAAAATTATAGACTTCATGAAACAATAAAAAATTCAAATCTCAGGATATAATTCCCTTTCATGAAATGAAAATGCTTCATTTTACAAAAGGGAATGAAATCTTGAGATTTAAATTTCATTTCATTAACTTTCAGCTCATTTCACTGCACTTTACTTCATTCCATTGCATTTCAATAATTTACCTTGTCTCATAAGAATTTTTTTTCAATTTAATTTCATTTCATTATATTTCATTTCCTGTCTTTTTTTTCCACTTCATTCCTTGATTTCTCATTTTATTTCCTTTCATGAAATGAAATCTTGACATTTCATGAAAGGAAATGAAATCTGGAGATTACCATGAGTATCATTTCATGAAGTTTCAGTTCGTTTCACTGTACTTCATTCCAATCCATTTCATTAATTTGTCACAAGCATTTTCAATTTTTTAAAATTTCATTTCATTATAATTCCTTTCCTGTCTTTTCCTTTCACTTCATTCCTTGACTTCTCATTCCCTTTCATGAAAATTCTTCATTGCTATGGAAGGAAATGAAATCTTATGATTTCAATGAGTATTATTTCGCTAAGTTTTGGTTCATTTCACTGCTCTTCACTTCATTCCATTCCATTTAATTGTTTTCACTTAATTTCAGAATTCTTTGGCTTTTTCACCCTAACTGGTAAACAGGCTTGGATCTGCAGCTAAAGTGTCCATCAGCTTGCATGGGGCTCAATCTTAAAGGTCTGGGGGGAGCCATATTGTGATGCTGCCGTGATCCTGTTGGCATATGTTTCCAGCCCCAGTGTCCCTGGAACTCTAGGCTCTTTTCATCTCTCAACCCTCCCTACCTCTAAGCCCAATGACATCTCACTGGGACTGTGGTCCCCATTACTCACTATGGGTGGTTCAGATCAGAATGATGTAGGAGCAGCAAAACTGGGGCCCTGCCTGGATCACCTTGGGATGACATTTCCAGTGCCTGTGTGCCTGGAGCTGTGGGCTCTTTTACTCTCACAATCCTAACCCTAACGGCAGCTTGGCCACTTAAAAAGTGTGGAGACAGCAATGTTGCACCCTGCCGTGATGCCCTTGCAATGCTGTTTCCCGCCCCAGTGTCCAAGAGACATAGGTTCTTTTCGTCTCTAAGCCCCAGCCTTAACTCTCAACCTAACCCGAACTCTAACCCTATTGGCATCTTGACAGTTTGCAAAAGGTCTTCATTGCCACAGGTGGCGTGGATTTCAAAGTGAGAAGACGGCAATGTTGGCACCCTGCTGTGATGCCCTTGCAATGTCTTTTCTTTCACAAGTGTCTCAAGATCTCTAGTTCTTTTACTTTCCAAACCCTAACCCTAAATCTAACCCTAACTCCAACCCTATTGGCAGCTTGGCACTGTGGCCAAGAGATCCTTATCGCCATAAATTGCCGAGATTAAAAAGTGTGGTGATGGCAATGTTGGCACTGTGCCATGATGCTTTCGTAATGCCTTTTGTGAGGGACAACCTGGAGCTGGAGGCTCTGCAGCTCTCTGAACCCTAACCCTAGTGGCAGCTTGTCTCTGCTGCCAAGATCCCCATCACCAGGGCTGGAGTGGATTCAAAAGGTGTAGAGTGAGCAATCATAGTACCCCTGCTGTGATGCCTTTGTAATCCCTTTATCTAGCCTTAGTGGTGTCTTACCAACTCCAGATAGTAGCTGTATTAGAAAATTAGATGAGAACTAAGTCACAGCCTGAAAAGGGATGTAGATGAAAAAGACAAGCAATGGTTCCTGTTTTGATGGATAAGACTAGCTGATAGAACAACTCACAGAGGACACAGCAACAGTCTGTGCATCCAGACCTGGTACCCACAGAGACAAACTACAAGGCTGGGAGTAGAATGAGCTACTGAGAAATGCTGCAGCTGAGGGAGAGCAGAAGCCAGTGGTGCAGGGCAGGGAAGCTTGTTTAAAACATGGACGTAGTGTTCTGGGGACTTCAATCAAACTGGTACAATTACCTTTTAGTCTCACAGCTGCCCTAGTGTGACTAATACAAGCCTATAAGCACAGTACAACCAAAATTGGACATTAACTCCTCTGGAACATTTTCTGCCCCTCAGTGACACTTTGGCAGGCAAGCAGGACAGGAGAAGGACATAAATATTCTCTACTTCAAACTACACTTCTCCAGATTAATTATGTCCCAGCTAAAGTTTTTTCTAGTTATGAGAGGGAAGTTCTTTTCCATGTGTTCGGGTAGGAACATCATACAGGTCTAAATTACAGTGTTTCATACATATAAATAGATCTGCTAAGTATGGGTCTGCTTTTCTTCACCTGGACAGACAGTCCTTAACTAAGAAAAAGTTACTTCAATCTTGACATTTCAAGAGGTACATTTCATCAGGAGCACTTATATGATGGGCTTCCAGGAATGATGAAATTACTCTTTCAGAGAAAAAATCCAGGTTCATAATGGTCCACATGAGCCTCATTTGGCCACGTCTGCCTTCTAAGGGAGTTCGTGTTTGAATTGGCGTGGCACCAGAACAATTTGATTTTGAAGGTGTTACACCTTGCTCTGTCCTGTATAAGAGGTAATTCTCGTACATCCAAGCAGTCCATTTTCCCATGGATAACAACACACTGCTCTCACAGGGAAACCAGAACTGTGTGTATACAGCTACTAAGGAGAACATTCCCATCCAGTTTCACCCCAACACACAGGCATTGTACCCAAAACATCTGGTTCTGCTGCAAAAAATATTAGAGCAAAATATGTGTAACTCCTAGGGACCCTTTTGTCTCCAGGCTAGAAAATCATTTGAATTAATGGAACTTGAGAGTATGTTCAAGTTTTTTTCTTTCATTGCTGAATAGAACTGATTTGCTCAACTGAGAATTCTGTCTTTGAGGAAAGAGTCAGTGCTACCAGCCCAGCTCTCCCAGGCAGCCTTACAATAGCAAAACACAGAGTGTGTTCATTAAGTAGGAACATGAAAATACCACCAGGTGAGTAAGCAGGTTGCCGTTTCAATAGTGTTTTCATCACAAACATTGTGATTTTTTAAAAATTATTATGAAAAGCTCTTTGACAGTGTAATTTTAAGTAAATCATTCTCTACAAAGATTTTTATTTATTCTTTACAATTTCCACCAGTGAATATTAGCCTCTTCAAAGGAAGAGCAACTTGTCAGAAAAAATGCCTGTTTCAGAATTTAATGAGAACATTTCTCTTTTCTCTTAAGAGGACAATAATGTGATGGGTGAAATACAAAAAATAATTAGCCCCATTGGAGAGTAAATGTCAAACAATATTTTCTTTTTACACAATCTGAACTGGGTGAGCAGGATTTGATTTTGGTTCACCAACCAAGGAAATTATTAATCAACTTCAATGGCAAAGTCTTTATCCTGGTAGATGTCCCAGCCTTAAAACACCCAGCTTGTCTTTCAGATCCTCCAATCTGCTTATAAAAAATAGGTTATAAAATATCATTGTTATTTTACAGTCAAAATATTCAGGGCTCAAAGCAGCTATACAGCTGGAGTGGCAAGTTACTTCCTCTGATGTGAAATGTCACTTGATTACACTGTGAAAGGGTTTTTAGCACACACAAATTCAGATACTCTCTGGTGTAAACCTGCAAAGCACTGCAGACATGAACTAGCTAAGACTTTTGTCCTTTTAATCTCAGAATCCCTAAATTAGGCATAACACATCCAAGGGATCACATCAGACCAAGGATGAAAAAAGATGAAGCTCAATAATGAAAAGGGCAGAAGAGAGGCTTCGCAAACTGTTTTAGTATGTTTTCATTTTTCACTAAGAACAATTCCTTCAAAGTGCTGGGGGATTTTTTTTTCATGGCAAAAATCAGTGGAAATGGTTGGAGCTATTTAGAAGGGACAGAGAAAGACTCAGGTGGTGAAGCACCACTGGCACCACAACAATGAGAGGAAGAAGATTGGGTTGGTGTCAGCAAAAAATGAATTGGTGAGGGCTGACCAGCTGTACAAGAGAACTAATTTCCATGTCAGAGCTCTCAGGTTATCGCAGTTTACAGCTACATTTGGCTGAAGTTTATGCTGGTCTGCAAGGCCTCTGGGAAGCCCTCTAACATAACCAAGTGGGATTTCAGATATGCTCTTCCACTGTTCCACATATTAAAGTGACTAGCATGACAGAAGGAGCACACAGGGACAGATGCTTGTGACACTATCCAGAGCCCTTCTACACAGGCCTTTGGGAGAGGGCTAGGGAAACTACACAAGAATTTCTGAGTCATCTTGTCCTGAATCACAGTCCAGGACTCAGTGCCAGACTTCCAGGTGTGTCTGGGTCTCAGAGAGGTCTCAGTCATTCTTGGTGTATGTTGAAGCAATCTATAAGGAAATGTAGTAACAGATTTTTTTCAGATGGGGTATTAATGTGGAAAAAATCTCTGCACAAGGCATTAGTTCCCTGGGAAATTATTTTCTGGACATTATATTCCTGAGGTGATCCCATTTCATTAGCAGACTTTGTGCCCTTTGCCTTAAGCCTGTGGAGGCTGGTTACAACAGGAGAAAAGATGACATGCATCACCACTACCACCACCCCAAAAATCAGACAAAAAACAACTTTCTACATCCAGTTCTAAATGACAGGGGCCTGGGAAATGGAGGGAGTTTCAAGATAGCTGCTCATTTCCCTCTGTGACTGGAAACTAATTGCTGCAGCCACAGAATACAAAAAGAAATGGAAGCAAGCCATAAAAATGCAGGCAGTAACAGTCTTGTAACAGCTAAATTAACAGAATTATATTATCTGTCTGCAAGACCATGCTGAAAACTTTCAGTATTCCAAATCATGCTCTTTTTTATGATGGGTTGAGGCAGCATCTTGCTTTAGTTTTTTACCACAAACATTAAAAAAAAAAAAATTATTTGAACCAGACATATAATATGCATGCACATTTTAGGACAGCTCTGACTTAGCAGATGCCTTGTATTAATTACAGTTGTGACAGGAAATGTGGTTTAGGTTCCTGGAAAAACATAAAAGCTAATTCCATTACTCCATTTCATGGTGCTTTTCCTCAAATGCTAAACTGGTTTTCATTATACTGAAACCTTATAGTGAGAAGACTTTGTCAAGAGTATTAACTTATGGCTGTTTTTCCTCCTTCTAACACATCTTTCCCTGCTGACCTACATTCTGGGCTACCTGTGAACAAGCCTAAAACACACAGACAAAATTGTCCTACAAGACCCGGCAATGTTGCAGAGTCCTTTTACCATTTCAATTATAACTTTTCCTTGAAGATTCTGTGTTCTGCTTCCCATCCGCTTTTTATTCTGCCTGAATAAATTCATTCAAGACTCTTTCACTTTAACAAAACATTTTAACAACAACAACAACCCCCCAAAACCTCTTATCCATAGTAACTAGACAAATCATGGTAATTGATCTCTAGAGGGAGTTTATTAAAAGCCTAAGCACAAACACTTTCCAGAACACTGCTGTAATAAGCATGAACTCAAACAAATGCTCGGTTTGCTATCTGCAGTTCGTCACTTCATACATTTCAAGTAACTGACTTGAAAAGGGTTTTACTCTAGGAAAAGGGAACCACGTTCTGGTGGATTAAGAAATAATACTGAAATGAATTTGCTTCAACTAACTTTGTCTTCAGTGCCAGAAGATTTATACAGCTTATGGATTATTGTAAGTAAACAAAAGTTACAATAAGAACACATTACTTCCAATGTACCTAAATACATATATTTTTCACTAGTAAACCTCAATTAAATCCTACATACAAGAACATTAATCTGATGATTAGCAAGCTATTTTATAGCCAAAGAAGGATAAAATATTTATTTGATACCTGACAGTAGAAAAGGATAACCAAATAACAACAAACAATGAAACAACCCACACCACAAACACAGACAAACATTTACAGCTGATATTGTGTTTGGAGCAAAAGCAAATGTCTGGAGGTGAATTACAAAATTTTAAAAAGCTGAGTTTAATAAGAGCTTAACTGAGCTGGCCACAATGGAAAGAAAATGCTTTGAGGTTTCACAGGGCTCAACCCCTCCTCTGAAGAAATCTCTCCATCAAGGCATCAAATAACAGTACATTTAACCAATGAAAAAAAGAATCATTGAGCTTTCATTATTCCATCATGATACGGCAACACAACACTGAACACTGGTGTGTAACTCCCACCCCCCGCCCTGAGGTATCACATCCATGTCTGGATTTGCCCTTACCCCTCCTCCCAGCATTACAGTATTTTTCACAGCACAGCTGATTCCTGTCAGTGTTTGTTTTCATTTGTGGGATGTTGAAAGGCTGCAGTAATGCAGCCTTGGGTTTGACCTACACTGTAGATTGCATGTTAGGTGAACTAATGTATGAGATGAAATCCTCAACAATATGGCCGCCACAGTCCTCTAAATGGTAATGCTTGGCAATATCATTGAAATCACATCAAGAATTATATTTACACACGTTTAGATTCAGGCAGATTAGGAAAGGCCACAAATAGATTCCCATTTTGAGCGAGTTGAGAAAACATGGAATGAAAAAGATCCGGTTTTAATTCTGGAATGCTTTCTCTCCTTTTACTTTTACTACACACTTTTACTAAATTATAACAATCAACAACTGGTCTGAGATTAGCTCAGTTGGTTGGAGCATAGTGCTAATAATGCCACAGTCAAGGGCTGGACCCCTGTATGGACCATTCACTTAAGAGTTGAACCCAATCATCCTTGTGGGTCCCTTCCAACTCAGACTATTCTGTGAATCTGTAACTGTTTTTTAAAGATTTTCCTCTGCAAACTTCATCTCTGATCGGTCCAATAGCACCTGAAGGGGCACTGTGGAGTAGACAATGAACAAAACTGATGATCTTTTTCCAAAGAACGTACCCTAAAGTCCCTGCTGAGGCCACAGCTGTTTAAAATACATATATATGTAAATAGTTTTTCAAGAATTCTGCTTCACTGCTTCATACCACAGCAGTAGAGAAAAAATGTCCCTTAACTAACCTTCTGCAAACTTGTATCAATACAAATCATAACAGAGTCCTAGATCCTGCACCCACCTTAAAATCACACAGCAAAAAAAAAAAAAAAAAAAAAAAAAAAAAAAAAAAAAAAAAAGACTCCTATAACTAAGAATTAATGGAATTAAATGTACTAAACAATGTCTTAACTTGGATTGTAAACATTGCAGAGGAAGATTTTATCAGCTACTAGAGAAACCAATGCGTAAAAGTTGAAAAATTCTGGTGACAAACTTCAGATTAGCAGCTGCAAGGATAATTCTCTGCTGGGTGAACCCTTCACATTGTTAGGACATGAACCACCACCCAAAATTCTTAAAGCAAGACTGAATTTCTTCATTACAGTGCACAGGGTCAGCTGACTACAAGACAGCTTTCACCAGGAAATCCTGGTAAAATTCTGCAGTCTATATAACACAGATGATTTGCCTAAATTATTACACTGGTCAAGTCTGGTCTCAAACTACATGAAATACCAAAAATTATGATATATATACATCAAGGGAAAAGCAGAGTATTTTGCACAGAAAAATAGAAAACACAAGGGGAAAGAAAGGCAGTATTTCAGCAGAGTCAAGACTTGGCCAAGCCTTGAAAAGTTTCAAGTGAGCAAATTTCAGCACCTCTCTGCATAACTCATTTCAGAAATACAGTACCCTCCTAATGGGGTTTTGTCTAATAATCCTTCTGAAAAATGATATTCCAAATACCAACAGATTTAATTAATTCACTAATCAAAGCCTCCAAGAAAGAAGCTAGGAAAATCTAAATTAGTGTATCATAGTGTGTGAAGAGAATTGAGAGAGGTTGAACAGCTCACAGGGATCTACACTGTTTATACACATTCGCACAGCTGACTTGCCACAAATTGGTGAGAAATTTCTAAGAATTTTTGAACTTACATCCTAGAACTTTTAAGAGTATGGTCTTCTGGGGAACAAGATGTCAAACTGACTTCTTCATTACCATGCGCACTATATACATTACTAACTACCTTTGTATACATTTATACAGCCTCTCCAACATGCACACATGAAGATTTTCAGCAGCAAGGAAATGTCTGTCAAAGCACTGGAGCTGTGTGTTTTGAACAGATGAAAGAAATATTTGAATAAAAGCATTTGATTTAAAGTATGTTAACAATTTTTGTAGCCCTTAATAGATTATGTGTTTGTATCACTAGAATTAAATAAACCTCTGTGGAAATACTAATTTGTAGGTATTAGGGTACATGAGCGTAAGGCTCCAGCCAGTATTTTTAAGTATGAAAAGGTATTCATACAGCTTCAGAGAGTGTTACTAAGGGAAAAAATCATCCTGAAAAGGCACCATAAGCAATTTCATAGGTAATTGTTCTTATTAAATACATCAGTGCAACTAAGGGTTTGAATACCTCAGTTTGGTGTAACATCAGATATTTTTCCCTGATTCCCACTCCCTCCTCCCCTTCACGTGGAAAGATAAAAGTCCACCCTACAACTGAGGCTAGCAAGACTTCCTAAATATTTTACTCCTGTTTCCATAGCTGCACTGCCCTAATAATATGGCTGGAGAAAATTACAGCTGCTTTTGATATGACACTAAAGCACGGAAGAAAGAGGAAGTATACAGGGAAAACTCATGTTTTCCTTGGTGCAAGGTGCTCCCTTAGCAGGTTGACTGAAGAAGCACACAAGCAAAGGACCAAGCACCACTAAACCGCTGTGTTGTGTGTCTGCATTACAACTGTAGGGCAGTGCAGAGATGAATGAGCAGGCTGTACACGAGCTTGTTCAAACGCTGCCAAGAAGGCTGGGTAAGTCCTCTGCTCATCTCCAGACCACTGCAATTAAACTGATCGTGGTATCTGAGTAGGCTCAGTGCATTTCCACCGCACATTACAGACTGAAGAGCAAATACATCCTTTACAGTGAACAACCAATCAAGCCTAA
This sequence comes from Origma solitaria, assembly GCA_013397895.1. NCBI lineage: Eukaryota > Metazoa > Chordata > Aves > Passeriformes > Acanthizidae > Origma > Origma solitaria. The sequence goes on along the minus strand of VZRL01003719.1, from coordinate 838,370 downwards.
AAGGAGCTGGGAATCTCCTCCACACAAACATGGAAAAGAGTCGACTTGACTAATCTCTACACAGTTGTATTAACGAACGTCTAATTAAACCTAGCACTTTGGAAAGGTCAATAAACATCGTTGCTGTTGGTGGATTTCCATCCATGACTACTGAGATTTATTAAGAAGCTTTGTTTTTCCAAGAAAGGATTACCAATGAGAGAATACTGCCAATTTTTTTGTGATTTACTAGAAGAGTGAGACTAAATCATTAGATCAGATAATAGCATTACTTTTCTTCTGAAAATTCTGCTTTTCTACAAAGGATCAAATTATATTTCAAACCTGAACAGAACTCGTGGTAAGACAGAGGCTGAGAATTTTTACTGGAATCTAATAATGCAATCTGATTTGAAAGAAAATCTCTAGGAACTGGGCAAGGGTACAAGCACAATGTGCTCCTGTGCCATAATAATGACAGTGTACAAGTAGTCCACTTAGAATCACCTGAAGAGTCAACTGGAAAAGACCCATGAGGGGGTGGGGGGTGGGGTGTGGACAGGAAAGGTCTTTGGGGCATGTGTAGAATTATCTCTTTTTTTCCTTTCTGTGCACACACAGAATTATATACAATATGCAGCCAAAAGGAAAGTTTGCGTGATTACAGGATAGAAAACATTGCTTCTCCTTGTATTTGGCTTGATGGAATTGAATATTCCATCAAAAATGGTTAGTGCCCCTCCCTTTAGACAGGGTAAATGAACTAAGCAAATACAATTCTGGTAAGAAGTCTTGTACATGCATAACCAGTACCCCGGTTACTCATAAAAAGAGTTGTTTCCTTTGCAGGTTTTCACTTCCATTGAATCCTTGGTCAGGAGAAGAACCTGAAGTACCAGAAGCTGCCATTTCGGTACTGATGAAAAGTGCACTTCATCCTCATTTCATACTAATTACAGACTTCATTGACAATCTTCAGGAGCTTTCAATTTTAATTTGGTTTCTGAGAAAAAATTATTGTTAACAGGTGGAGGTTAATAGCTTCTCACTGAAAAACCACATATGCTAAACTAAAGGTTTTGCTGTGTGCGCAGGCATTGTTTGTTAAACAATACACTAAAAAGGCCCAATTTTCTTCTTAAATCTGACGGAATTATGAGTAACACTAAAGAAGTGAGAGTCACAAGTAACACCAAAAAAGTGAAACTCATTTCCACAACACATAATTGTTAAGTACCAGCTCATGGTGAACTGGTAATTTTATATTTTTACAGCCTTTTTGTGTCCCATCCTCAAGAGCAAAGACAGCTCTTTGAATAAAGTGACTTTGAGCCCTGCAAAACTCCACTAAAAATATTCAGCATGGAGATGGGGATACAATCTCTGGCTGAAAAAACACTCCAGCTGCATACTGCCAGAAACTGGGAGGATATACTGAGAGAAATAATATTGTATGCTTCTCTAGTATTTAAACATCTTACCCAGGGCTCTGCTATTAGCCCATATCATGTATGAGACCCTGGAGTAGACAAATCTCTGCTCTGAATACTCTCTTAGCCATTCTTACGTTCAAAGGCAAGAGAATGCAGCCTGTCTTTTACTCAATCAGATTTGCAGAAAACATGAGTAAATATGAAAAATGTGTTGCCTTTCATTCTGGTTTCATTCACCATTTCAACCCTTCACTTTTCTGCCTGTGTGAAGCCTAATTAATTCTCCTACAGAGGCAAAGTGAATGTGACATCAATGCCATTGACCTCTAGCTTCTGGCTCCCCTGGACACATACCCACTATTTAGCCTCCTAAATCTAAGTTGTTGGACAAAAGAGCAGTCACAATCTGCCACAGCATGAAGCTCTGAAATTAAAGGCACAGCTTAGCAATAATGTCATTTTGTCTTTTGATTTTGTATTGTCCATTTAATTTAACTTTCCAGAGTTAAGCAGTGGGATATAAAGGATTCTTCTCTCCTGGGAACCAGAGAACAAAAAAGTGGAAGGAGCCCCTTCTGCAGACTTGATGATGAAGCTCTCACCATAAATTCTAGTCAGAATGGGTGCTCTCAAGCCCCATTTACCTTATGGATGATACTGGATGAGTACCTCGGCACTGTGCCACACAAATATAAACAGCTAGAGCTTCAACATGAGGCCTCATGGTATAGGTACATCCCCAAACACAGTAGTATGAAGCTAGGAGCAGCATCCAGCCTGTATGTGCTGTGCCTCCCAGGTCTCTGCTCTCCCAACAGAGCCCCTCCTTACTCCACAGTGAAAAAAGAATGTGCATGTAGTCCCTTTCTTTTAGCCCTCTGCCTTGCAGTCACTGTCACTTTACAAGCTTTGGCAATCAAAGTCCTGCACCAACTTCCAACTTCTCATCTGAAACCGAACAGGCAAACGTCACTCAATCAGCAGACAATGGGGAGAAAAAGCTTTGATACACCGACTTAGTAAAACTCAATGTCCTGGTTGTAAATCCACTGTAATCCCATATTATCAGAAGGAATTCCCACTTGTTTGAGAATGAGGAAGCTTTCTGCTCTACTCTTATCCTCCCTAACATACACATTTCCCCTGCCACTTTGCTTTCCTTGTATAGAACTGCAGCACGGGGAAAATCGTGAAACAGAATTGCTGATAACATCACACCTTTAACAAACTTGCTGACTGATGGATTCCTACCAGAGACTGTGCTTACTGACATGTAGGCTTGACTGAAGGGAATGTCATCCAATAACCGATTATATTATTAGATAAATGCCTAGAAGGACCAACTAAAAAGAAAAAGGAAAAAAAAAAAAAAAAGAAGTGGTTTTAGTATTGCAGTCTATTACCAGAACATCCTATCATACCTCATCATCAAGATGTTCATGAAGAGAGCGGAAAAGCATACACATGGCAATGTAAACTTAAGATATAGGGGAAGAAAAACTTTTAGGATTTCAAATATTCATTAAGTATTGTCTGATATTTGAATAAAACTCTGCTGGAGTGAAACTGTACAACTGCCATAGATCACAAACCCTAAATGCAACACATAATAATGAAAACTGTAACCCCACTGGGAAAAACAAAATTAAACAAACATGCACTACCATCAATGTTTTTAGTGGTTTCTCTCCCTGCAAATACAGTACAGCCTCCTGATCCCCAGAAAAATGGAAACGGCTCTTTATTTACACAAAGTTCTTTGGTGCTTGGGTCTGCAGAGAAAACAGACCAGATCTCTGAGGAGGATCAAAGATTGCCAGACAAGCCTCTGGTTTGGATTTATTCTCTTTCATCACACCCTTGTCTCAGCTGCTTGATCAGTAAAAGTGACTCCCCTCCACTCTCATTACACTACGCATTTTCACAGGAGATAATGCTTTTGCCTAGATTCTCTCCATTTTGTACCAAATGTCTCTCTTTTCCAAGCAGTCCAGTGTGCCCCCTCACTCTCTGCCACAGCCTGAAAGTGCTGCAAGTGTGGGAGATGCAGATACACATCTCTGTGGTCCACCCCTTGCATCACTCCGCAATAGCTGTGGATCAAGAGGCCACCTCAAAGCTCCACCTTTGTGGCACAAGGGTGACTCTGCTGTGTGCCATGGGGCACCCTCACCCTGGGCCCTCCCTGTGCAGTGGCTTTGGAGGGCAAGGGAGGCCATATATTGCCCACCAACTGCACTGGTCTCTCTCCCCTGTGGCTTTCAGTTTTTCTGGGAGATGACTGGAAGTGTATTTGCACTGAGGGAAATTCCTGCTTTGATAAGTGGCCCACAGTTTTATCATGCTTATTCTAAGAGGAATTAACACGAAATTCCCAAGCCCATTGTATTTCACATTGCCTGTGGAGAGAATCCCCAAGCAACATTATTGGAAGCACTTGTTTTGTCTATTACTTATTTAACTACCATTGACAGAGAGAACTCTCCAGGGAAAATGGTATTTTGCAGGAACTTAAATTTTACTTAAGCCAGTTGTGACAAAATACATAAGTGAATTTAGAGAGTTTTGGGTCTCCCTTGCATATAAGAAGAAGTAAGCTCACTAAAATAAAAGAGTATGTAAAGCATGATCACATAACAATCCTTGTATAAAGACCATATAAAAAATCCCAGACATCCTTTATTTGTGGTGGTTTAATTTCTGGAAAAGTTTTTGGGTTGTTCTTTTGGTTTTTTGGGTTTTTTTTTTAGTTTCTAGTTTCAAGCCAAAACATCCACGTTTCCACACTCAGGGCACAAAAAAGGCCTCTGAAAAACTGAAACAGAGGGACAAAAGTGACTTTCTTTGTAAAGATCTGGTAGCAGACAGGGAACTACTATGGAAAACAGATGAGAAACACAGACTCTGACCAAGCTGTGTGAAACAGGCAGTCTCTGTTTGCTACCAGACAAAATGGCAGGCACATAGAAGGGCTTCTCTTTTTTTCTGTTTTGCTCTATTTTACATTTCTGTTAAGAATTGCAAGGAATTTTCTTTTTTTCGTCTGGGAGGGCCATCCTGTCCATACCCATCCAAGATCTGCAGACCCTTAGGAGAAGCACAGCTGACCCCACAGCCGTGCAGAGTTCATGGGCATTGAGCCCGTGCACATGGGAGGGACAAAGCAACTTGGCTGCAATCTGGGTGCAAGACAGCACAAGCACACAAGGGAGGACAGTTGCAGGGAAGTGAAAAAAAAAAAAAGCTGGCCCATGGAGAGCTTACAGTCATTGACAACCAGCTGGGTTGCAAGCTGGGTGGAACGAGTTCCCACAGAGTTCCTAAACAGTTTTTTTTAAGAGCAAAGCAAAGCTAATACCTATTTTTGCCAAACAGTTTAATTGAAAAAGGAAGAAACACCAGTTCTACAGATTGTTCATCCAAGTATGTTCTTCCCTGAAAAGCATGTATTATCTGCATGCTTTAACATGAGCCACCAGTGTCCTGCTATGTCTGGAGAGCAAACAAATTGAAGAGCCAAGCCTGTTTCAGGGCACCAGGGAGCAAGCAGTTGCTAAACAGATAGTTTAGTACTGGCACAGGTTACCAAAGGAGTCTGTGCAATTCCCATTCTTATAGGTTTTTAGGAATAAATCAGACAAAGAGCTGCTAGAAATTGTAGGCAGGCATAAATCAGGAAGGACCATATCTCACAATCTCTTATGGTTCTATACAGTTACAAAAATACCTTTCAGGAGGACCTTTTACTCTTCATTATCAGTCACAAGTAAAAGGGAAAAAAAAGCCAACATCCCATTTTTTATTAATTTACTATCATTCAGAGCACACAGCAATAACTCTGACTTTGAGTAATTACTTTTGATGCTATCCAAAAATTAGGTTTATTAAATAAGTGTTCATCCAGGATTTGCCTACATTAGAGTATGTTGCTACCTGCCTGTGTTGTAAATCACTATGGTGGAAGAACATAACATATGTTAGCAGACCTGGCCTCCATCCAGTCTTGAGTTGACCATTTGAGGACTGGGCAACTTCAGAAGTTCAAATTAAATTTTTTAAATTTTCTTTTAAATGGAGCCTTTAAAGCCTAATTGACAAGGGAGATCTATTAACAGGTATGATTAGGTATGAAAACTTACCTTCCATACAGCAAAATGTCATTGCTTTTGTTAATTGGGTAATAATACAGCAAGTCTCATGGACCTTGATGTATTTACATAGTAGCTGAACACTTACAACAGCAAGGATTTTGATGAAATATTTGCAGGGTCACTTGACCCTACAGATGTTGCCAATATTCAGGATCTGCTAACTGAAATGTAATCATTCTGTCCCCAGTGCATGTGGAATATATGGACATATATGATTTAAAATAACTACAAAGCAGCTTGAGTTATAAACAGCTTGTTTAAGGAATTGTTCTTTGGAACTTAACCCCAATTTTTTTTTTCTTTGCATTTTTTGGCTACCTCTTTCTGCCAGCATAAGGATATCATGGGGAAAAAAACAATTATCAGCTACTAGAAAGGCTTTGCATAAAGATTTTAGCAATTAAAGACTATTGATACTGCACCCTGGCTTCTGCAGAAATAAACCTGTGGGGTTTTTCATCATGGCTGCTGTAATGACTTAAATATGAGTAGCAGGAGATGAAACTAGCAAAAAGTCACAGGTATTATTTGGGTTTTACCTGGTCAATCTAATCTGAAAGTCTACATGCTGGGTCAAGGGCTTCTTACTGAGATCAATGCTGTGTTTTTCATGAAAGAGTCAAACTCAAGTGATATTCTGTTATAATTCCGAACTGGGTGGCAGATATGCCTGGAAAGCATAGTTGGAGAAGCCTTCATATGGGCTTGGCTTGCTCTATTGACCTATTTACCAGCTTACAGTGGACATAGCATGACCTGCTTCAGAATTCGTATCATGCTTACTTCATAAATACACATTTTGCAATATAGGGAAAGCCCATACTGTGCAATACAGTGTATAACAGGTAACTGATGGAATTCAGGAAGTCTGCAGGAAGACCTGCCAGCCAGATGGGAAGAAACAGAGACATCCATGACGAGAGTAAGATTACCGTAATAGTTTAGCGGCACAAAAAGCAACCTTAGTTCGTTTCTGCCCTCAGCTCCCTGAGTCTTCACATTCTTGGCTTTCAGAAATCCTCATTCTCAGTCTTTGAACCAGTTCAAAGTACATAGCATATGTTTATTTATGCAGAGGTATATAATCTTTGTTATAGAATGCTGTAAGTTCCTTGTCACAAGAGGAGTAGCAAGTTGGAGACGCAGGGGACCACACTTCCCCCAGGGTAAAGAAAAAAGCCAAAAGAACTCATTCACCCTACAGCTCCTGCCCTAGGAAATATCCTTTTAAGGGAGAGTTGTGGAACCGAAAAAGTCCAACTACACAAAAAAAGGTATCATGAGTAAAAGCTAAAAGAGTGGGTGTGTTTGACAGCCATTGCTGAACTAAAGATAGAAGGCTTTGCTTATGCATTGACCCAGAAAATCTGAATACATGAAAAGAAGGCATTTTCCACTGCCTGCAAAAGGAGAAATTCTGGAAGAAGGGCTTGATGCCAAATATTTTTCTAAGCTTGGTGTGTCAGAAGGGCTCTGGCAAGTGCCTTTAGAAAAACAGCTCATGTTTGCACATATTCACCAACCTTTTTGGGAGAAGGTTTCTTCAGACTGCCAGTTGGGTTGTGCTTGGCACCTGAGACATTTTACTGGAAAATACAACATGTTTTTGTTGCTGTAGAAGGTGGTAAGGTTTACAAAGCTTATGTTTTGGTCTGAGGAAAAACAGTGGAAGTGCATGACTGGGGGGACTTCAAGTAGAAAGGGCTGACACTTCTGGCTAAACTAAATAAGTAAAAGTATAAACTCTCTCAAATGAAAATAACATACTTGTGAGAAAAATGATACAGTGAGGAACATGAGCAGATTATACTACAGCTGAGGGCATCACAAACTTGCCTGGTTCAACTAACATGGAAATGGAGTAAAGTTTTAATAGAATCATAAACTATATAAGGACATTTGTGCATAATTTAGCTTAAAAATAATGTTTCTGATTCACTTGGGAGTACATCTCTTGAAGCTTTGATATCTGGAGTTCAGGTAGCTGGCCAAGACTGGGCCACAGCCTATCACAAATACAGCTATTTTTGAAAAGATAGGGATGTTTTCCTATGCCTATGTGAATGTCTCTATACCAGACTGCAACTTTGTGGTAGGAAAGGTGCGGTTTTTTTGGAAATGAGAAGCTGCAAAGCAGTACAAACAGAAATCTGCTTTGACTGGAAGCAATGATCTCAAGTGTATTTCCAGTAGTGTGATAATCCTGAAGTCATCATGTGATATCCTTCCTAACACTATCAGAGTGCCCAGTTACCTCACATATCTGCAGGATGGAACATGCCCTTGAGCTGTGACTGTGTCAGCTGTGCCAGCAGACAAGCTCCAAGGGTCTGCCTCTAATTTTTATGGTGGGCTACTTTGATTTAAGGATTACACTAACTGATAAAGCCTTGTTATGAATATGAGGTCTTGTATGAATTGAGGTCTGAGACCTGCTCGGATTTGCATAGTAAGAAGGCTCACAGTTAGTGCAGTACAAAGACCAGAAGCAGGAAAAGTCAATGGAAGGGAAAGTTCTCATGAGTACCTACTGTCATGTGAGACTCAAATCTAACCAAGTTGCAGATTTTTGTGCATAATGCAGCATCTGTCTTCACTGATCTCCTCATTTCCAATTTCACTTAAAAACACATGTCTAATCTGTTTGAATTCTCAGTTGCACAATTGCTGGGATCCGTCTGGCAGACTGCTTCTAAGAAAGCCAAAAACCCAAGTATCGCCTGTATGGCGCCTGCATATTCCTCACATGGTGCCCAAGGACAGTGCCATGGATAATGCCAAAGCAAATAGCTGTGGAAGGGCTTTGGCATTCTTTGTATAGATCAGCAACACATCTTTTGGTATAATTTGCTGTGGTCACAATTGCAACATTCTTTTTTTATGCAATTGTAACACAATTGATCTTTTGAATTTGTGGCTGGTGAGGAGGGAACCCCTCAGAAGCATTGGGGAGGAGAGCTGTGCAAAAACTGAATTGCAAAGGAATGAGTTGGGGTAATTTTTCATGCACAGTAATAGTGAAAATTTGAAATGGACATATCTTGATAACTATGTTTTCCAAAATGGGTTCCTTTCCCTAAGGGGGGAAAAAACCCCTAAATGGGAGGACCAGCTCTTTCACAGACACATGTTTAACAGCGGGAACCTGATTTACATACATAAGTACATGCATTATGCATCAATTATGCTTATAGCCTAATTCTCCAAGTTGAGCACAGAAAACAATACCCAGTCATCAGATATCTCAGGACCTGAGCTCCTATCCCCAAGACTAGATCACAAGTGTGCACTGTTAAATACCAGTTAAAGACGGGAGGTGTACATGTCCCATAGACAAAAAATGCTTATCAATAAAAGATGACCATACACAGGAGTGTATGGGAAATGGGATAGAAACAGGCATAGACTGGGGATCCAGGTCCAGCAGCAGAAGGCTACAGCTGTCTTCTCTAAGACTTACTCTCCAGCAGTACTCACCCACCTGTAATGACTGGGAAGAACAAGAGCTTTTCAGATTTCCTCCAGAACATGATTTTCCTACATCATCACAAGGCAATTATTACAGATACTGCACTAACATGAAGTTCTGAATGAGCAAATCAAATACTTTAGAGCAACCAAACCGTAAGGGCTTTGCACACCCTCAACTCTCCACATGAGCTGTGAAAAATCGTGGTTTTGCTTTCCAGCCTGCCTGACTACTGCCATCCCCAGTGACATGAACAATTTGTACAACAGGTACATGAACAGGTCCTCACCATCCAACTGGCTGCAAAAAACCTCACCACCAAAGGTAGGATTTCTGGCTTTCAGCTCACAGTTGAGAATAAAACTGTTCTAACAGGATTCTCCTCAAGTTTTCCTTGCCAAAGCTGAGGTCAGCCTACAAGACCTGCCTTGACACCTGCTCCAACAAGTGCGCCCATGAGACTAACTAGCACCACAAAAATTGGCTCTTCAGTGGGAGGAACGCCTGTTTGCCCAACACATGGCAAACACTCCCAAAGTTTTCCTCCCAGCCTTCAAAAGGTAACACACGACTCATACTGAAGTGTTACATTTTCTATTTCCTTGCATTTGGCAATCCTCATGCATCTTTTTTCAAGCATGGCCTTTGTTTGCTGTGCCTCAATATTGAAAATTTTGAAAGTGTTGCTAAAACATAACAGCATCCCCAAAATTAATGTGTCTTCTTGTTCTCATGTTTTTCCTGTGTCCTGTAAACTTACTCTTAAACACTTTTTTTTTTCTTTTTTTCTGGCCTATATAAGGATCTTTGGACATTAATAGATACTGCATGTTTTGCCCATGAGTAATTTTGTAAGGGGGTTTGAAAATCTTGGGACAAACTATTTTTGGTTAGCAGATATTACTACGGCATATTTTTTATTACAGGTACATTTCCAGTACCATGTCTTTCATCTTAGCAGGTTATCAGATTTTGTTTAAGGAATTATTATGAAAAAAAAGGTGTATGTAGAATAATCCTGCAGCTTTTGGCTCAAAGTGGTAGGTAAATTATATCAACAGAAATAGTAAATGGATAGTTTACTTTTTCATAATATTTTCTCTTATAAGAGCAAAAATTTTACATCATCTAGGTCAGCATTTCCCATAGGGCCAAAACACAATCCTGAAAATTCTGTAAATTGCTGGGGATATTAAACAGTAGAGATAAGATTACAGAGAAACAATGCGGCCATTTTGAGCTGAGCTTTCCCACAGTGAAAGGTTCAGTGAGGCCCAGCTGGTTGTTTTGACTTCAGACACTGACTCAGGGATTGGAAAGTTGGACACCAAGGGTGGAGCAGAGAAATTATTTGGCAGGCAAAAGGAAAAAAATTAACCTTTTCAGTCTACATGTTGCGTACTGCAACTACCAGTCACTGCAGGGTCTAAAACCAGTTAGCTTCTGTATATATCTGGGTTTAATAGCATGCAAGGGATTGTAATTCTTCATTTTTTCTCCTCATTTGTTTGCGTTCTGTCTTAAACTGGAGGTCTGGAAGCAGCTTATATACACTGTGTATTTTAGGGGGGGGGCCCAATCCTGTTCAAAAGTCTCAGTACCTTGGCAGAAGAACTGCTATTTTGATTTCTTCCTTACACGGTATAGCTTTTGCTCACTTCTGCTGCTTTCCTGCACAAACCATGCCGGTTAACACACAGAGATGCACTCAGAAACGCAGGCACACTCCTTGCAGATAATTTGACTATTGCTCCTGGCTGGCTCTGGAGCGAGGGATGGGGGCACAGGGAGAAGTGCCGCCGCCGGGGAGGGCAGCGATGGCAGGGCTGGCGTGCAGCCGGGAGTCCTGGCAGCCCTCGGCAGAGCGGGGCAGCTGCCGCAGCCCGCCTGGGGCTGCCGACAAGGCGAGCCGGCCAACTCCACCGTGCCCTCTCGCTGGCTGGAGAGCATCTGGGTATCACAGCTGCGAGCAGGGCTGCCGCTGTATAACCAGCACATACCAGCGAGCAGGGGGCCAGCAGACACCTTGTCGCTGATTTATAGGCACCGCTTTGTTGTGCATTCTTGGTGCCTGCGGGATTCTGCTGACTTTACTCTTGCTTAACTCCCACTAAGATCAGCAGCAACTCTGCCTTCACTGAGATCATAATCCCAGAGTCTCCAAGAGGGAATATCAACAGACAGTGCCAAACCACTTGGTATTCTGCGTTTAGAAAGCTGCACAGGCTGGTGTATACAGCAGAGGAGAGTAATTCAGGGTGTATTTATTGCTGCAGTGTGACTCTCACCGGGCCATCTAACCTCCTAGTGTGTTTGCTTGCCCGGCTGGGGAACACAGGCTATGACTGGGGTGAATTCCCATTTGGAAAGCGTGTTGAGATACTTCAGAGAGACAAACAAATGTTTCTACAGAGTTATTGTTCTCTGAAGAGAATTATTACTTTTACAACTGAGAACTATCAGCTTTAAACAGAGATTTCTGTCTTAGCCTCTCTCTTCTTGCAAGTGAAGGTTTGGGTTTTTTTTTACACTGAGGAAGCCTCAAAGGCATTATTAATAACACATTTTCTTTCCTCTTTCTAAAATCCCACTTTTCAGCTTTCTTTCACTATCCCATCTCAGGTTAGTGAGTACTGACAAATACTATCAGCACATCTTGACAAAGAATAAAGTTCTGTCTAGAGCCATTTCACTCCCTCCAACATGTTGAACTAAGAAAGCTAAAGGAGAAGCAGGGGTGGGGGAAGAAAGAGAGAAATGAGAAACATTTCCAAACATAACATAAAAGGTCTTGCCTTAAGACCATGGATTTCCTTTTTGGTACTTTCAAAGAATGTGTCTTTAGTTCTCTTTGGCTGTGTGACCAACAGTTGTGGGGTGTGTCTGTGGTTTTCTTCTCTTCACAGTAACTCTATTGTTCAGAAACTTCAGCCAATTTATGGCAAGAGGTGGAATGTTTATGTAACTTACTTTGCTTTAGACAAGAAATAAAAAATTTTAATAAGAAAAAACTGGTGGAGGAAGGCCAGTCAAAACAGGATTTTTCTTCCTTTCTGGACACAGATGTTGGGAAGAAAAAAAAAGCTGGTTCTGTCTTCACATTAAGCTAAACAGCATTTCCATTTTTAGATCCTTTTTTTAATTAAGTAGGTCAGAAAAACAAAATCAGGCATTAGATTAGTGCTATAATTTACTTGTTTCAAAATGTGCCATGTTTGAGAGTTACTCTGTTGACATGCTTACAACACCATAAACTGAGAAATAGATATATTAGGGTCAGATGATACCACTGTTGCCTAGACTGCTGTGTCCCAAACATATAGTTGGCAAGTAATGCTAGACTGCAGATGGCAAGTGTCTCTTCATAACTAGACTGGAGTTTCCTGCCATTTCCAAATTAGCTGAGCTACAAATACAATTTGCAAATTGCAAACCAAAACAAGGTAGCCAAAAGAACAAACCTCTTTATTTATGTGTGCCCACTGCCTGTATTGCAAAAGTGGACAAGTTAGGATTACTGCATTTCTGCCTTATCTATCCAGTGCTCTAATGCCTTGCCTGAACTTTTCTTTAACTGCAGTACCTATCTTAAAACTTTAGGTCAAATTAATCTTTTCTAAATGGACAAAACTTTGACTTACTGAAAAGTTTTTGGTTAAATATAAAGGTTCTTTAAAGCTCAGGGTATCCTCAGATGGACTTTCAGGTAAATTTGTTAGATTGGGCCTTACCTGAACCAGGCAGGTGCAACTCACCTGAATCCAGCACATTTACACCAAAAATATCTCAAAATGAGGTTTGGAATGTAAGAAACAATTTCCAGACATCACTCAGCACCATCACAAAACATATCCTCCTCAGATCTTAGTGACAGCAGCATGAAACCAAGGGGGCATGGAGCCAGGCTGTGCAGACACCAGTACTGTCAGTACTGGCAAGACTGGGTTGCAGAGTCTAAACTCAAAATTTAATCTTCGTTTCAGACATACACACAGAAGTCTCACAAAAAACCAACATGGAAAATACTATAAATAGAAAACAGAATGGAGTTAGGTGGCTCAAAAGCCTGAGTGAATGCAGCGTTCTCTCAAGCCACAAAAAACACAGAACTTGAGAGACGCTGAGGAAGCTGCCCCTGCCAAAATATTTCAGCTTTGACAGTTTCTGGAGGAAGACTTTGTTTCTATAATTATCTGGTCCTTTGCCTCACTAAGACCACCAGTTTATTGCACTGGGCCAATAAAGGCTTCTCCTGCACCTGGAATATCCAAGAGTTTCCACCTTTGCCTAGCACTCAGATGGCAGAAAACCCTTAACCTATTACCGAACCCATGAGCCTTTCAATTGCTCTGGAAGGCAGGGCTGCACCAGCATGAGCGAGGGATGGAAATTATTCCAGGAACATTATTCAACTTGAAACCCCCACTCAAGTATGCAGAGAGTTTATTTGACCCAACGGGCCAGATCGAGCTGTGATTGCGTTACCTCCTCGCCAACTGCAACAGAATTGCACAAGCATGAGCAGAGTCTGGTCCAATAACACGTAATTTGCCATATGGAAGCTACTGAGCAGACATCTGTAGGACACTGGAAGTGCTTTTCTATATACAGTGCTGAGTGCCACAGTTGTGCATTCCACAGAGACTCAGTTTGCAGAGGGATAGAAATGAAACATTATTTAGGGTTCTGGTTTCTTGGCCTTGAAAACTGAAATCTGAAAACAATTAAAGCCCAGTGCCATACCAAATCAGTTATGCAGTCATTCCTGGATTTTCCCATGGAATTTTTACATAAGAATTAGAGTGTATTCGCTGCAAACTTACACAGACACAAAGAATTGAGCTGGTCAGAGGCAGACAAGCTTATAGATGAGTTTTGGGAGTTTTTGCAAATACACGTAAAAATCAAAGGCATACAGAAACACACTGCTAAAGATTACTAGACATTTGATGACAGCTCACTCATTAAAAGCTCTGTCGTGCCTTACGGCTTGTCCCTGAGAGATGGTTTTCCACACCCTCCCGTTCAGGCATTGCTTATCTTCCGTGTCACTGCAGCCTTCCCTTTCCAGTCCACTTTGACCACACTGTCCCACAAACTGGAACACTGGAAAACCTTTCCAACTCTCTTGGAGCACCTTTCAGTTTTGCCATTGCTGGGGGATGGAGCAAGCCCTGTGCTTTTTCAAGGAATGAGCAACCTTTGATGGTAGGTTGGCCGCTGTCCAGGAACACACAACGAAGAGGCTCCCTGCAGCTTTCTCAGCTCTTTGTGCCCGTGTAGCAGCTGGGCAAAATCTGGCCTCACAATGGTGTGTCTGTAATGACACCACCAAATCCAGTCCTAGCAGGACTAGGGAAACACCATCCAACTGAAGGTCAAGCTTTGAATTATAATGGAGCCCTCCAGTCTCTAGATATCTGAATCAGCTGCTTCCCCCTTCACTCAGAGCACTGTAGCTAATCTTTCTTTTTCCCATTTAAAGTCTAATTGCCTTGTGAGAAGAGGATTTCTGTGATTCTTTCAGAAAAGTGAAACTTTTGCCTTTGCAAGAATGAAAGACAGCATATCCACCAGGCAGAAAAGTAAGGCAATCAAGCCTCTTCAGTTTGCCTTCATTGCAGGAGACCTGATGAAAACTTCTTGTGAACACAGGTGTGCAAGCAAAGGTCTCTGATTATTTCCTGGTACCCTGTTAATGCATTTGATTCTCTTCTCTAGCCCATTAATGAGTACCAAACCTGCTGCAAAACTCACCAGATTCAATGATAGCTGTTACAACTGTAACTGGTGTGTTGGAGCCTGACCCAGATCTGAGATGTGGACACAAAGTAGGGAAGCAGAGAGTCACCATGGTGGTCTGGGGGGCGAGAGGGAAAAGCCCAACGAAAGAAAAAAAACAAAAAAGGTTTTCCATTTTGAGCCTTTTATGGTTAACTCAAAGCCTTTCTTTCATTGAGCCAAGTGTTGTCATAATTTTCACTGCATTAATCTCTAGAGTTCAAATCCCTTTTTAACATGACACTTTGGATGTGACATGACAAGTGTTAATATTCATTATTCTACAAAGCTATAAATATCCTGAGGTATAGCAACTCACTGCAAAGGACAAGACCAAAATTATTTCCTCAGCCCTGTGCTTACATTCAGATCTGCATCACAGATACTGTTTTTCACATACTGAAATGCTTTTCTTGCACTTATATTGGCACTAAAATTCACTCACGTACTTTTATTTTAATGGATACTTGTAAAGTTAAATTAAAATATTCAGTCAAACGTTCCAGTTCACAGTAGGCATCTTGCACACACACATTGACATTCAGCCTATACATTATTATCCTGTTGCAGTGCGTGAAGAAAAGCAGTCATTTCCAAAGCTGCTGGAGTTTCCCTACTGAATTTTTCCTGCAGATGTTTTTTTTCTAGCAAGATCTTACTTGCAAAGTGTTTTCCCATCAGAGGCTTGCCAGGGTTTTGGGGCAACGCTGAACAAAGGTCTTACCACCTTTGTAACACTAAACAGTATTTAGTCTCTTTCATAAACTTGATAGCCTGTAAATCTGAGATGGCCCACACCCTCTGCATTCCTGTGTCACAGCCTCTTCTTTAATTACAAGGTGTGGCATTTCTGGACAAGAGACAGCTAATCCTCCAGACGTGTGTTATTTACATTTACCCTAGAATTTCTTCTTTATGCAGAGCTTTGGCTCTGAAACTGCAAAGGTTAAACCACACCGACAGAACCTCTAGCTGATGGCCACACTTCGATGCCATTTTTAATATTCTAGTTTACTAATGATTAAGCAGATGTGTTCTGAACATAAAAGATCCAGATCTAAAAGCTGGGAGGTATTTGGATCCAAGTTTGGTTCATGTTGGTATCTGTTACAAAACGCAACCATGTGCAAAACTTCAACAGCAGCCCAAGTTAACATGTTACTTTAAACCGTGCTCAACTGCAGCTGTCTTGATGAATCGTTAATTAGAAAGGAAAAACACTAAAGCTCTGCATTTGTTAAGTAAAACACAGGCAGGAGACAGGCCGGTGAGGAGGTATTTGGTGCTTTCAGCCGCTGCAGGTGGGACAGTGGCACAGCAGCACTGCCGGCGGGGGGCACAGGCCCTGGCGGCCGTGCCGGGCTGCAGCAGGCGGGGAGAGCGGGCCCTGCTGGGCGGGCATGGCGGGCCCGGCCCTGCCGAGCCAGCAAGGCTCGGTGCCAGCCTCGCCGTCCCTGCGAGCTGGGACACACCTTGCCCGCGGCTGCCCGGGCCCGGGAGGGCCCCTTCCCGCAGCAGGGCCGACACTCCTCCTGGGCCCGTGCCTACCCCGTGCTGGGCCGTTTCCTCACTTCAGTCCAAGTCTGTCACCCACAGTGCTTCCCACATCCCACAGCTTCAGGAAATCCTAAATGCCTCAGTCCCAGCCTTCCTCCAGCCGCACATGCCTTCTCCCTGCCTTCCCCTGAAGTACTTCTGTTCAACAGCTTCTCTCTTGCTGCCATTTTTTCACCCCGGGGGGAAAAAACATCCTCCCTTCCTTCCTCTCAGCTCTGAGAAATCCCTGCTGATTGCTGGGGTACCCTGGGGTACAGTGGCATAGACAATGACTGACCAGGAGATGCCAGAAAGGGACTGACTTCGTGGCAAGTTGTGACTTCTGGAGGATGAAGATTTCTGACCCTGGCCATGCACACAGGTGACAAAAGTTCCCTTCCAACACCCCTCTACCTCCGGTCGACCCATCCCAGGGCACAGCTGAACTCCACAGACAAGACCGTGGCACCTCAGGGAAACTGTGGGAGGAGAGTTATGAGGTGCCCTACAGACAGCCAGGCCTGAGAAGGAGGTGCTGCAGGTGCCAAAGCAGAGATTCCCCTGTGGAGACACCCATGCAGCACTGCAGGTCATGGAGAGGACCCACACCAGAGCAAGGGAACAGCATGAGGAGGAATGTGTGTTTAAGAGGAGCTGGTCCAGACTGACCACAACTCTCATTTCCCAGCCTCTGCATCACCTGATGCCAGGGGAGAGGCAGAGAATTTGGGAGTGAAACTGTGCCTGTGAAAAACAAAGGGGAGAACATGCTGTTTTGTCTTATTTTTTCCCCTCACTATCCAGTCTATTTTAATAGATTATAAATTAATTGTCCCCATGTTGAGTCTGCTATGCCTGTAACAGTAACTAGGAAGTGATATCCCTGTCTTTATCTTGACCCATGAGCTTTTCTTCATCTTATTTCTTGCCGCTGACCTGTTGAGGAAGGGGAGTGAGAGGATGGCTGGGTGGGCATCGGGCAGATGGCCGTGGTCAGCCTGGAATCATACACTGAACCAATGGCAGGAGAGACAGGAGAGAGTAAGGACAAGAAGAGAACAGTTACCCTGACACTGCAGCCCAGACCTGGTGCTCATGCTTCTTCCTGATGAATTGAACCATTATCAGAGGACTGCCCTGGACACAGAGCTCCACTTCAACATGCACTCCTCATGAGGCTGAATTTGTCAGTTTGGAAGTTAGTTAGTTGGCAAGGGGAAGGTTATCCCTGCCTCCTACCCAGAGATAACCTTCTTAAATAGGACAGGATATTTCCTGAAGCATTCCAGGAAACTTCCACTGAAGAGAAGGATCATGAAAGAAATCAGGAATGGCACAGAGTAGTAAGACACAACATAATTGGAATAATTGTATAAAGGCATCCTTTCTTGGGGCCATAATAGTACAAAATATTGTGGTGGGTTTTAGCTCACAATTTTTTCTAACCGGTGTATCTCTTGGCAGATGCAGGACTACTACATTAATGTACTCCTTTGCCCTTTCTACCTCGGACTGCTTTAGCCTGACTTCCAATTCCACTGCTTAAGAATGCCAGGCAAGCACATAAACTACCTGTGCTTCATGGCTGAATGCAGCATAAAATTTATTAATGGAAAAAAAAAAAGAAACTCCAAAGGAAGATTATCTCTGGACATAGCCCATGCAAAATGTAACTTGCCATAACACAGCCCCAAAAGGCACTACTAGCAAAATACCCTGGCATGTTACAGCATCCTCCCAACTTGTATAAAAGCTGTTTTATTGCTGATCTCAGTTTACTCTATTCCCAGGCATAACTGAATTGTGGGGTTTTTTATGGGTCATCTGACCTCTCTAGTAAGTGTTCTGGGCTATGATTAAGGCTTGGTAAGGCAAAGCTCTTACTTTTTTTTTTCTCTTCTATTTTTGCAGAGTTGCTTTCTAGCCTTTTATCAGATAATCTGCAGAAGCTGCAGAATGAAATGCAGTACATCTCCTGAAGCAGTCCATGGATAACCAACTGCTTATTCTTCCTCCTGGAGCCACCAGCAATGAGTCAGGGGCTGCGGAACATAGACAGTATTATCAGCATTGCACTGTGTCCCAAAACACAGCTGCCTTAGCTCCTCCTGGCCTCCCCTTTGCACCCAAAAAGCAACATTGGGAAGAAAATGAAGCCAGATGCAAAATCCACTTGAAAACTTCAGTTTGTGAAGTTTCTGGTTGAAAACAAAACCATCTGAACTCAAAATTACAGTCTTTATAAGTAAAACTGCTTCCTTCCTGTTCCTTCAGCTTCCCAGCTTCCCATGCTTGACACAGTGAAAAATCCCATGAGAAGCTCATCTGTTCATACCCAGGAACTGCTCATGTTACTAATGTGCATAATCTGAATGTAAAAAATCGTCAAGACATTAGTACATTCTTAAAACATATCCTGTCATATCCACTGTGGGAAGCGCAAGTTTTTTATGCAAAAACCTGGCTTCTTTTATCTGTCCTGCATGTAGTGAACATGGAATACTAAGTTTGCAATGGATGTCAGAGTTACCCATTTTTTAAAATCAGGACCCTCTGGTAATGTTTCAAGGAAAAGGGAGTTATTAATAAAAATGCTCAGAAAGTTTTGGTTAAGAACAGGGCAGGCCTTTTTGCTATTGTGGCTGAATAAGGACTAATCCGTTCATATGGAAAAGCATTGTCAGAGAGATAACCAGGTTAAAGAAAACCAGAGGAGGAGTGATGAAAACCAAAGGTAGACTGATATGAACCTGGTGGTGAAATAAAGGCGGGAAAAGGAAACTCTAATGGGAAGTGTCCATGACTGAAGTCAGAGAAGGAAAACAGCAAATTTGAGAGGAATATGATTCATGACCCAGTTCCATGACCCAGCACATTTCTCTTTCCTGTTTATGTCCTTTCAGTCCACTGTTGGTGGCCCTTTTGCCATCACCACATTCTCCAATTTACAGGCAACATCCAGCAATGAGCCTTTGATCAGGAGAAACACCAGTGCTATCTGCTTTCCTTTGCACCTGCTCCACAGCTGAGGAAAAGCAGCAGGGCACAGCTCATCTGACAGTTCATTGCTTGGGAACCCATCAGCCCCAAACTCACTCTTATTTCTGGGATATTCTAAAAGTTTTTAACCAGCAGGGTGATGTAGAACTGATTGCAGAAGTAATTGCTCTGCAAGCCTACATAGTATCAGGGGATTGCTTACAGATCCATAATCATCTTTCACAGTGACTAAACCAAATTCCTGGATCACAGCTGCCCTTGCCTCCTCAATGCTTTGCAGGTCACAAATCAGAGGTAGCATTTCCTGTAGCTCCAAATGGTCTGAACTCTGTTCTGGCCACCTCTGTCTTCATTGCACCCAAGACCCAACCTCTACACTTGAAATGGTGAGAAAATATGCAAGGGAAAAACAGCGTAAGGAAAAAACAGCGTAAGGAAAAAACAGCCTCTGTTCATACCCTTATATTCAAAGGTTCAGAGCTCTTTGCAATTGCTAGTCACTGTCACTGGTCCAGAAAAGCACCCATCTCTGATTCACTAAATCTATATTTCTTGGCAGCAGCTACTACAGTGGCACAAGGCAGAAACAAAGAAGGTGTGTTTCAGATGTGCCCATTGTAGAGACACAAAATTTGGACCTGGATCCAAATTTCTGCCTGCAAAATTATGGCTCCAAGCCCACTGGCTGGTGTCATTTTGGATGGAAACTCCTATGTTTGTCCTCTTCTAGAGAGTATAAATTTTCACTAGTTAGAGGCTTAAGAAATGGTCTGAGCAGAGATTTCACAATGAATATGTGATGATTAACTGCAGGATCACAGAGATTAAAGACAGAAAAGAACTATTAGATCATTGCAGCCCTGTGGCAGTTGCAGAGTTGTTCGCTCTAGTGCCTCTCTTCCAGCACCTTGTTCAGACTAGTTGAGTGGCTCAAGTAAAGGCTCTCCCAGTTTTTTTCTGGAGGCTGTTCCACACTTAAGCAGATCTTGCGGATATTTACTTGATACTTAATTTCATCTTGCTCCAATCTATAGCCAAGAGCCATCTTAAATAGTCATCTTTGCCACTGGTGTCTTTGTGTTGCTGTTTTCCACCCTTCTGTCACTTCATAAATTCACATCTGTTTTTCTGTTTTCATTTCCTGGGATCAAGATCAGCAGAGACTAAACAGCACACTTCCATGTATGCTATGCCCTCTCCAACCTTCATTAAACCAATCTAGTCTTTCTTCGAGAGATGACATTGAATTTCTGCTGTTCAACTCATCACGTCATTTCCTGCTCCTGAGGTGCCAGCATGACAGAGAGCAGGACTCACCAATTAATGAGATATAAAGATACAAGAAAGGCTTTCTTGAGATAATCGTCTTTGACAGCTTAGTACAGCAGGAGATAGATGCAGACTTGACCTGAGGCTGCATGATGACTTCGGGTCAGTTCCTGCTCTCACTTGGATCCCTGAGTTTTTAACTCTGCATCCCAGGTTTAGGTGCAAAGCACCTCAGCTGGTGCCAATGAAAGGAAGTTTGATTCGGTCATAATGTACAAAGCAGCACACTGCCATTAACTCCAAAAGACTCAGGCCGGGAAAAATACATTCCTCTCTTCAAGTCATGTTAATGGAAGATTTTCTGCTGGATCAGGATCAAACATTACAAGGTAGACATCGTCTAATCCAGAGAAGGATGTGGCTGAACAGATGCCAGAGGGAACAGTCCTAATGACCCTCGCATTAAGGAGCCCAGAGACAAGATAGAACACGGCCAGGGCTCCAGGAAACAGCCCAGCACAGAATGTGTACACACATGTGCATGTCCTCCAAGAAACTACACCCAGCCTCCCTCCGGCACACCAAACAGAGCCTCCTGCTGCCTGCGGGCACGCGGCTTCACAGAGGTTTCAGGTTCCCATTCAGAGCAAATGACAGTGTAGCAGCTACACACACAGCTTTAACTCCAAAAGCCATCACAGATGTGAGTGCCTGGTGTTGATCCCAGCACTTCTAAATTTTCTGAATTCCCTGCTTACTGAAGGGTGAAATTAGACTCACGCTCACAACTTCCAGCTTGCGGAAAGCAGCTCGGAGCAGGTAGCAGAGGGTATGGTGCACAGAGAATAAAAGATGATGATTGTGGGTGCAGAGAAATATATTCCAGCAACACAGACTTTGTTGTAGTAAAGTTCAGACTGGGAATTTGCATATGGAAATTCTTTATGAAGGCACTCTCATTAACAGCCTGAATTGCACTCTTAAGAGATTAGAGCAGTTAGGGAGAGGTAAATGAGCTCTGTCAAAACAGGAGCAGCTCTAAGTGATTCCCCCAAAGCAGGATCAGGGCATGCACCGTGGCAGACTTCCTCCATATTCTGGCACTGGCTAAGCAAATTATGGAGGTGTTTCTCTTCTGCTTCAAAACAGAGGGTCTGGCAGCAGTTCTTGTCCAACAATGTCAAATCTCAAATAATTTGAATCAAATCAGTGTTGATGCAACGCA
>VZRL01003719.1:696556-800629 GCA_013397895.1 Origma solitaria | reverse complement strand
TTTCCTCCCGGCGGCGGTGGCACGGCGCGCTCGGCACCGGCGGGGTGCGAGTCTGCCTGTCTGGGTGCGTGTGTCTGCGGTGCGTGTGTGTGTGTGTGTGCGTGTGTGTGTGAGAGAGAGAGAGAGAGCGCCCAGCAGTTCGGGATCGCGTTCCTTTCTTCTTTCTACCCTCCCAAACGACACAGACAGCGGAGACTTAGGTAGTTGTTTCCACTAGCCCCGATCGGACTGAACTGGATCTGCCTCCAGTCAAAACACTGCGAGACTAAGACAGAAAATTGGCTCCGGTTTCACGCCGTGAGTTGCGGTCCCACCGGAGCCAAGCACAACATCGGCGGAGCGGGCGGAATATTAAGCAGGAGCGGGGACTCCGGGGCCAGCGCCGGGCTGCGAGCTGCCTCCTGCCGCGCCAGCGGGCGGGAGGGGAGGGGAGCAGGGGGGGAAGGCGGCAAACTTTCTGCGAGGGGCGAGGGATGAGTTCATAGTCACCTACTTCTTGGCAGAGGAGCGCGGAACAATGCGCCCAGACACGGCCCGGCCCCTCCCTCTCCTTCCTCCTCCTCTCTCTAAGAAAGTGGGATGTAGTTTCCCCTCGGCGCAGCCCTCCCCAAGGAAGATGACGGCCCGAGCAGGCGGCGGGAAGGAGGGGCTGCAGGTGGGCAGGTGGAATTTCAGCAATTGTTTGTGTTAGCAGCTGAGCGCTCTCGAACAAGAGGAAAAAATAAACCGCAGCAGAAGAGGGAGGAAAAATAAATCGTTCACATCTGCCAGTTGTTTTCTTAAATCCTAGCACAAGGCTGCTACTTTATTAAGAAACAGCTTTCAGCGTGCACTGTGTCTTGGATGCCTGCGTGCATGGATCTGTCTTGCCTCCTCCCCGGGGCAAAAACGGGAGCTGCAGAGACAGGCAGCTGAGGGCCTCAAGCAGTTTGCCAGAGTAAAGGCCACCAGCCTCACTGCAGTCGTTTTGCCAGGTGCCTAAACCCCTTCCTCAGAGCCAATTTACTGCTAATGCACTGCACACAGCCCTCAGTCATTTTCTTGCAGCAGCCTCTTAATGCCATCTTGCTTTTCTTGGACCAAGAAACAACAGGCAATGGCAAGCCACGGGATTGGCCCACGGGAAGTTATCACTGACATGGACAATATATATTATTTATTCCCCACACCTCTTCTTACCAGCTGAGTACCAACACATGGAAGGGGTGGTCAAAACAAGTGAGTCCGTCTGCTGACCTAACAGCAGGGCCAAGAACTGGCCCAAGAACTAGCTGAAAAGTCATGTATTTTGTGTCTGAAAAGATTATACCATCATTAGAAAGCAGCAATGGACTCTTCCCATTAATCCACACCAAGGAATCATTCACAGGGGCACATCAATTGTCTCACATTGGCAAGATGTCAACACTCAGTGTTTGTCCTGAGAGAATAAAGGTTGGAAGAAACTCACTGCTGCTTCTGGAAGTCAGGATTTCTTTGCTCATAATGAATTCAGCATCTCTTTGTGATTTTTTTTTTAATGAGAATCGGAGATTTCAACTCTGCAACTTTTTCTTACCATATTTCATCACAAATAGGTCTTCCTAAGCTCAAGCAGAAACATGCAGGAAGGAAGGAAGGAAGCGTTGGGATGCCTTCTGCACAGTGCTGCTAATTTATCTTGAAAAACTGAGTTCTCTGGACAGCCACAAAAGTAAATTAACTGCTTCTGTTGTTTACAACATGCAAAATTAATAGAGGTAGGCCAGTTCACTTCCATAAACAGTTATTGTCCATATACATTTTCCATGTTTCCAAACTGTATAAAAACAAGACACAAATAATATACTTCCCTGAGAGAAATAAAACCAACCCAATCACCAGAAAACCAAAGCCCCAAACGAAGCTTGTAGGTCTCAGCATGTGTTACAAAGCTTTAGAAGTGGCTCTGAGCTACAAAATAAGTCCCATTTTGTAGCAGAGAAATTGCTTCAGCACACAGAAGCTGAGAACCAGGCTTTTAAAAGGGCTCGTGACTCTGGGCATGCCATTTGTTCCCCTTGGATGTTCAGAAGCACTGACTTCCAGCTGCTGCAAATGAGTGGGAAGAGAGCTGCAAGCACTCAGCACATGGGAAAAGTCGGTCTCCTTGAAGGTAAAGTTGGACATGGCAGAACTGTAAGCCAGTGTTTACTGAGGAAGTGCTACTGAGCCCAGCCCCACAAACAGGACCTCTGGCATGGCTCCTGAAGAGCCAGCCTACTGTTTTTCCCCATTAAGGGTGGCAAAATCCATTCCTGAGTATCTTGCCAGAAGTCACATAGCAAATCAGTGTCAGCGCCAGAAATAGAACCAGATCTCATCGTCCTCCAGCCGTAAGCCCAACCCATTTATATTACATTATCTTATGCAATGGAGGGATTTCATCCAAAATCCCGTTGGTTTCAATGAGACTTTGCAGAACAGCACACACATTGTTATATTTCCATTAGCGCCTCTGGAAATAAAGGATGAAAGATGTATATTTGAGCATACAATACATTTACTATACAAAATTACAGCAAAAGGTTGACACTTAGGGCTGGATTCAATTTTGAAAAATCCATTTGGGAGCCTTGTGTGGGCTTCAGTGGCATGGAAGGCAGGCACTGTTTTTTATTGAACCCAGCCCTCCATCCTTAGGCTACCACAATTTTTCCATTTTGTCAGCCAAATGCATTCAGTGTGAGGACACCCCGAGGCATCTACAACAGCCTGAAGGTTAAAATGTCAAACTTTTTCCGTATGCAGTTTCACACAGTAAGACTACTATACATTGCCACGCTACTCCATTTGCTGGGGTTTTCACTCCCTATTCCTCCAGAGCCATTATGATGTTAATGAGAGAACTGTAATGATGCCATTCACATTATAACAAGCCTGATGCGATGTCAGAGAAAGAGGCTTTTTATGCAGTTCCAGAATGCTTCTAAAAACCCAAACTTAAATATAAAATGCCCATGACTATAAAGTGCATACATCTCACCGAGACCAATAAAAACAAGGGAATAGACTTAAAATGGCTATTCCTTGTTTAACCCCTGGGTTTGTGCCCAAGTACTGCAGCAGGTTCAGTCTTTATCATATAGTGCAGAGCATTTCTATTGCATAACAACATGACTTGAGGGGAGAATAGCATTTCTTAGCTGTGCTCTACCATTGTTAACATCTGGATTGCAGTGCTTAGAAAACAAAATTGCCATCGTTTTGGTAGCTGTTACCTTTCTGGGGTTTGAGAAAATTTACAATGCAGAAGCAATCAGGAATCCCACTGCATGCAGGCTGTGCAGACCCACCGTCTGAGGAAGCAGTGACAGCTGGTGAGAGGAAGGGGAAAAGCACAATCACATACCCAGACTGATGTACCTGCCTTAAAAACAACCCCCCTGGCCGTACGTATCACCTGTGAACTATTCCAGACTGACCTCATTGTAAACTATCTACTCTTTATGATTGATGCAACAAGGTTTGGTGTTGCCAACTTAGCTGAGGGAGGCAGGGCATCCTGTGGACAAGAGTGTCACGGAAAAGGGCATAAAGTCTCCCCTGGGAGCAGCAGATAAAGGCACGAGGACCTGGCACGAGGAATCACTGGCAAAGAGAGCAGAGCCATCCTGTAGAGACAATGGTGGAGTGATGACAGCTATGGCAGAACTGTGGCAACCTCACATGGGAAAATAAAAGACTAGATGGAGGCAAATAAGGAGGACAGGCAGGAGGTGGCTTGGCTTTGACCACAGCAGCAGACAGGGAAGAGGATGTTGGGAGCTTGCGTTTAAATAGATCAAACTGGCTGATAAGTCACAGGTTCAAGGAGGAGGAAGTTACAAACAGAGATGGGAGATAATGAGGGCCTTGATTAAAATGTTTATTGTTTGGATAGATATGCATGGGGTTGGAGCAATGTTATGAATGAAGAAGTGGAAACACTGGGGGACACCTAATCGCAGCCCACTGGGGTAGCCCAGCCACAGGAAATGAAAGCAAAGGATCAGAGACAATCCCTGCACTCAGGGCTCTGGAGGCAAGCTGAGCAGCAAGGCTGCAAGAGGTGGAAAAGCCTCTAGAATTGGCCGTGATGGATTTAAATTGAAAATTGGACTTCCAAGAGACAGCCTGTGGTTGGGAGCAGACAGGGGGACTTCTTTCTTCTCTTATTGATATAAGATAACTGAGGAGAACTGCATTGTGCCAGTTGCAGAACAGTCCCTGGTCTGTGGTGAGGGAGATGCTGACCACAAGCCAGAGTCATCAGGGGGGCAGCAGGGGGAAGAGGGGAATGAGGACAGGTGCAGTGAGATGCTGTGGGCCCCAGGCATTGATGTTTCTTCAGCTGTACCTCTACCAGAAATGCACATAACACCATCTAACAGAAGCAGGATCCAAGGGTGAAATGAAAGGGTTAAGGCTGGCTAAAATAACTAGACTGGTAGAACAACAGGTCTGTGTGCCAACAGGGTCAATTCAGCTTTTCATCCTTTGGAGGTATAGATAAACTATAGACCTGCCAAGTCTAATGGTTTTTTCCCTGTATTTCTTGGCCCTTACTTCAGGGAATTTCAAGGAATCCACAGATTTTCTTTTCTTCTGCTTTCTTTTTTTCCGCCCCCTTCTTTTTCTAGAGCCAGACTTACTGTTTGGTGGAAAAGGAATTAACTTGAAATCAGAAATAGATTTCTGTGTCAAGATACAGCCCTTCCATGGAAGTTTTTCAAAGGTACCTTCACTTAACTTCCACCCTAATTTAGATTATACAGCTCCAGATACTCAAGTGTCTCTTTCTCAAGAGCATTCAGAGCAAGTATTTCTCTAACTTTTCTAATTTCCACATGCTAATTTCTTTTCTTTACATACTTTTCAGTTGAATTGTTCCCAGAAAGACTTTATGGAGTTACTCTGGACCCATATGTCAAGAGTCCCCCTGGGTTTCAGTGAAAAAAAAAAGATTTAAAAGAAAATGCCCTTTTGAATTATTAAAACTTTTTTGCTTTCTCCTCCTTCTATGTTTTCTCCTGTTTCTATGAAGCAGAACTAGAGAAAGTTTCTATACTGACAGAAAAGATATTTCCTCTCTTATTTCTTTGTAGGCATATGTCACCTATCAGAACACTTGGTAGCCAATATGCAATAAACTCTTAAACGCTGGTTCTAACAGTTAAAGTTTGCCCCAGAATTTATGCAAATATATGAAAATGCAAGCAAAATTGCAATTTATTTTGCAACAGGGCTCTGGCATATATGAGAAAAGGTGCCATCACATTTACTGCAGCCATCTCCCAAAGGCTGCTTTGCCTGCCTGGTCTGGGAGAACAATAAAGCCCCATGGTATTCATTTCAGTAAGCATAAATATTTTTTCCAGTGTTCTTAGCCAAAATGTCTCATACGCTCTCTGCCTCCACCCTGCTGGTGGCTGCGTGGCTCTGCTCGACATAGGAAACTCTGTCCAGGATCCACTTAGCTCAGTGGGGGTTTAGTTTGCAAAACACTTCAGCATTCTGAGGGCAAAAGGTGTTCCTCTTAGTGCAAACTGTAACCGACAGCATTTTTGATTAGTTAACCTTTGTAAGGGCTTTTAACACTGAATAGGTCCTCAGTGTTATTATTGGGACTGAAGTCAGAGAGAAAAAGGAGTCCCAGTAGTCAGGCGGGGCTGAGAAAAAGCAAAGCCCTGCTGTTACATAAGAAGACTTCCCAAATCACCAGGCAGTTCTCATCACTTGTTCTGGAAGAGAGGTACCAATTAAAACCGCTTCCCCACTTAACTTTCACGCCGGTGCACAGCACATGCATGTCACTGGCACCGTAAATGAGATGGTTTATGGAGCTAATTATATTGCATTCTTCACTTTTTGTCTGCTGAAGAAAGTAAACAAAACAAACACAAAAGTGTTTTGGAACAAAGAGTGAGTTGTCTCCCACTTTGCCGTGTGCTACTTTCCATGAAGAATGAGAGCTATTATTATTCTTTTACAAGTTTCCTTCTAAGGGAAATAAACACCAAAGGTAGGATTCCAAGGAAATGACTCACAAATATTGGCAACGGGCTCCGAAAATTGGATCCAGTCTTTGCAAAAGCCTTTAGCAGAATACTAAACCCTCTTATTGCAAAATAAACTTTTCCCAGATGAGCTCCACATCAGCTCCGCGAGTGTGTGAGTGTGTGTGCGAGTGTGTGTGTGTTAGCACTTGCAGACAGGAACAAAACCCATTTCTCACGTCTCCCCTTCTTCCCTCTGGGGCACCGCTGCTGATGCCATTTTTAGCTGGAAGCTGGAAATCTTTAATAACTGACTGAGTCATCCTCGGGAGAGGGAGGGAAAGGGATGTGCCTCACCTTGCCGAGCAGCAGGCTGCCCGCGGCCGTCCCCACCCAGAGACCCCCGGCAGAGAGGGCTGGGCAGACGATCTCCTACAAGCCGATCTACAAGAACTAGCAGGAACATTTATCCTACAGCTGTAAAAATGAAGGGCAGAGCAGAGAAGGAATTTTTTTTCAATCCTCTGACATTGCATCGAATTCAGCAGGGCAAGATCAGCCTCTAATAATCTGTTTTCAGTCACTGAGTTAGCCTTTCAGATGCGCAGAAGGTAACCATGCACCGTGACTCATATTTTATTTCTTAATCAGGAATCACAGGAACCAGGAATGCAGACATTGAAAAATCAGACAGCTGAGCAAAATCAGTGCGGCAGGAGTACCATCTGCAAACAGAACAATCTACTTTGCCTATTTATTTCTCAGCTGTTCAAAATTTTGAATCATAAATGCATATTCTGTATCGCTTGTAATGCATACACTCTAAATCGCTCGCACTCTCTCATGTTGGTTTGGGGGGTTTGTTTGTTTGTTTTGTTTTTGACGATTTAAATCTGGTTAGACAAGAGTGACAGAAATTGCAAACCTTACACAGAATTCCTTTGTTGCTTGGTTCTACTTAGACAAACCTTTTAAATGAAAGAAGCTGGTCCCCTCATTCATTTCCTTTGCAAATTCCTATTTAACCACTCCAAGTCAAGATGAAGCAAATGGTGATGCTGGTCCAGAATCAAATTTTTTTTTCAGAAAGTCCCTTTACAGCGGCCAAGTACCTACTTAAGACTCTAAAGGTTGCAGTAGTGGAAGTTTTACGTCTGGTTCAAGGCATTGCCAGGTAGTTTCTAAAGCCTGTAATTCACTAAGTGTCCAACACACACAGCTTCCAACAGGACCTCTAAGGAAGGAACGATGTTTATGTAGACTGTCTGAGACATTTGAATTGTGCTGAACTCCAGCCATCGCTCAACCAGTTATAACCAGCTGTCAGGGCTGGGAAGGAAACCAGGATAAACCAGTGTGGTGTCGCCTTCCCGAATCTACTGGCAGGGTGGCACAGCAGGCTGGGAGGTAGGAGCTGCTCGGACCCCACCTCACTGCAGTGTTAGTGGGTGAGTTTTAATATTCATAATTGCACGGCTGCTCATTTTAGTGACACAAAGGAGGGATCAGCTGGGAAGTGGCGGCTGCTGCAGGGAAGACAATGCAGAGGGATGAAGCCAAGCACATGATAGGAAACATTTAGAGATCCACAAGTCAAGAATCACTGTAATCACTTGGCTATCCCCTTTCTCAGCCTTTTGTTGTGCTCAGCTTTTTCTGCTTTCCGGAATCCTCCTGAAGCAGCCAGAGCAGTCACAGCCACAAGAGGCCAGGCGGGATCCAACCCTGCCCAGGCACCACCGCTTCTACCCCTCTTTGTTCTGCTTTTCCCTGGACAAGGGAAAATAGCTCTGATCGGCTGCCAGACATCCACAGGGAGCTCCTTGCGGGGGAGAGATGCAGGGAATCATTCTCACACGTTTTGTAAAGATTAGGCACAGTAAGTTTAGTACCAGGATAAAAATCTCCCAAGCACAACAACGTGGCAGGACTGCAGTGAGGAGCTGGAAAGGAAGGAGAATGGAGAGATCCCACCTTTTTATGGCACATGGGGGCGTTGGTTTAAAAGCATATTTAAAAATGTTTTCATTCCATAGTAAATACTTGCAATGCATATAAAATGCCTTAGAAAAAATGTCTAAATAATGAAAATTTTATAAAATTATGATACCAGTGCTGTTGAGTATCCATTTTTTATGCACAATGTAGCTCATGAGGCAACCAGGCAGCACACACGACCTGTAATCTGCAGGATCTCCCACTTTTGGCAGGGATGGATTAGTCATTCACCCCTGTGCTGTGGTGACATCTCCTCAGAGAAAGGCTATCTGGGATAGCCTCACAAGCGACAGTGTTAACAGTACATATAAAATTTTGATGCAGAGCTTCATATTTAACTGANCTTTGCTCTGCTCTACAGTTCTTGCTCCAGGGCCTTGAGATCACAAACTGTGCTTTTTATTTAATTTTTTTTTTTTTTTTTTTTTTTTTTTAAGAATTTTAGCATTCAGGTCAATTCTTACTTACATGACTTTGCTCATTCATTTCTCAGTCTTCTTGCCCATGTCCCTGTTTTCAGACTTCAACTTTTATGACCTACAAGAGCAAGCAAAAATGATCAATTTTATCAGAATTTAAAAGGCTTTTTTTATGTTTCAATTTACAATGCAGACCCAAAAATATTAAGCTTTTTAAAAAGAAAGCATTTTAAATTCAGTTTTCATTTTAAGTCCAATTTATTGATTTAATTGCTAAGGGAAAAGTAATCTCTAAATATTTATATCATATGAAATAATTATGCAACCACTGTCCTTGGACAGATAATATTCTGCTAAGATCTGCATTCAATTATTTAGCTGGTGCTACAGAAAGTGATTATTCCCTTTACTTGAGCAGTAGCTTAAAAAAACTTGAAGCTGTTCTGAGAATTAATTTTCAATTAGAGAACTGTTTTGAGGTGTGTGTTCTCATGGAGGCTGGGAATCACAGCTCTCTGATCCACACCAGTGGTTCTTCCTCCAGCACTCGTGGTTGGTCTTTGTTAACACTTCAGTTTTCAGGAGCACTCTTACTGCCATGAGCAGGGACTGTTTATAAGGACAGTGCAGGCCAATGTGGATGACACTCCCAGGGACTAGGAAGGACCAGGTGTCCTGGCAGAGCATCCAGTGCATGCTTTGGGCAGGAAGTGCAGATGCAGGTGCAGGTGGAGAAGGGGGACACATGGGTGTGCTCCAGCTGGAGCAACCCAGCTCCCTGCAGGAAATTCCCCCTCCTCTGCATGGGTGAAAGGAGCAGAGGGAAGCAAAAGCTGGGCCTCCCTCCCCGATACAGAGGATTTGCTTTCCTCTGTCCCAGACCTGGGTAGTCTCCAATGTCCAGAAAGGAAGACTGTGTTATTTGTGGGAGGGACAGCATTTTAAGAGCAGGATCTGGTGCAATGGCAATTACCCAAAGCTGTTCCTGCTTGCCTGCTCCAAAACCTCCTCACAGCTCCTGCACAGCTGTGTCAACCCCTTTGTTTATCCACATGGTGTGTCCTGGACTGTATCTAAGCTCCAGGGACTGGGAGATGCCTAAACTAAGTCCTGTGAAGTTTTCTAACTGCTATGAGTAATGGCTGGGGACAGGCAATTGCTATCGTTTAAACAAACCTGTGCACCAATACTCATGGTTTCAATGAAATGCACTATTCCCCAAATAAAATAAAATTTTTAAAAAAATTTAAAATTAATTTTAAAAAAATTAAGAGAAAAAAACAGAAAGAGGAAGATATGGAGAAGCATTTGTGCATGTCTTTACATTTTCAAGGTTTGTG
This sequence comes from Origma solitaria, assembly GCA_013397895.1. Taxonomy (NCBI): domain Eukaryota; kingdom Metazoa; phylum Chordata; class Aves; order Passeriformes; family Acanthizidae; genus Origma; species Origma solitaria. The sequence continues at coordinate 790,876 of VZRL01003719.1, read as the reverse complement.
CAGTATATTGATACTCACTCCTGTGTCCATATCCACATTCACCTGCATCTGCAGCAGCAATAGCAAAAACACTGTATATCCTGTTCTTCTCAAATATGCACTCTGGAGCAGAACAGTGACTCTGTTTGCTAAAAGGAGAGAGATTTTTAAACTTCAATATCAGTTCATCCATCAAACCACCCAGAAAAACTGAATAATGATCAGCTTCAGTTCAATTATTGAGTTGAATCATTTTTGTCATTGCAATGAAATTGCAATATGAACTCTAAAATAAAATTTAGATCTCATGTTAAATCTCTGAAGTATTTTTTGGCTCCAGCTTAGCTGCTCTTCCACGATAATGAATCAAAGATTCATTTCCTTCCCATGTCTACTTCTTCTTGACACATTCCTGTTCACCATCCCTCTCAGTTACACACGCTCTCTGCTTTTCACAAAAGGAGGAAAAGGCTTTCCTCTCTCTGCTTCCAAGGACCAGACGGTGCCAGCCAGCTCCCATTGAACAGTTCCTCAAGCTCACCTCGCCCCATGAATGGTTTCACTGAGCGCAGTGGGACCGCTCAGCCCCAATAAAGCTGGCACAACCTGACCTGCAGAAGAAAGATCCCATCAGTCCAAAGACAAAAACAAGCTCGCAGCAACAGTGCAGGGCACAGCTCTGAGAGGCACCAGCCCAACTTGGGGACAGCCAGAAGAAGGTGCCAAGTTTCTGTTATATCCCGGGAGAAGTTTGCACAAGGTTACCAGAGGATTATGCGGAACTCTAAGGGAGATTCTCTGGCAATTCTCTGCTCAGGCGGTTTATTATTTTGAGCTTGGGAGGTACATCCTAGTTGTCTTTAATAGGAATACATCACAACCTCTGAAGGATTTATCATCTTAAAAGAGAAATCCCAACAGCTAAAAATCTGAATGCTGAGAAATGTACCATTCAATTACAAAGCAAATTATATGGGTCTCCTGCGTGTGGTTCTGCTCTCAAAAAGCATCAGCAGCTTCCTACTACTTTACAGCCGTGAGAGCAATTCCTTTACTTAGAGAAGCATACAGTAAATCACAAATAAAACATCCTCAAAAAAAAATCTCATCAGAAATTCCAGGTCTGAGGGGCACAAAAGGAATTAAAAAATAGCAGTCCATAGCCAGCAGTTGAGAAATAAATCAGTAGAAGTTATTCTGGGAGCCAGTGGGTCACAGTAAGTTAAACTGTGTACTATGTTTGTTGTCTGAAATTATTCCAAAAGCAAAATTATTCCAAGAGAGAAGGATAAATATCCTGGAATAATCCAAACCAAAAATCAAATACAAAGGGAAGAAAAATATTTCCTTGGATTCCAAGTCCATGTCATCTTGAAGGAATTAACCACTTGCCCAGGTTTTGCTGTCTATTTGTTTCTAAGGACAGAGACTAGAGGGGAAAGAATTAGGAGAATGCAAGGAATCTCAGGCCACTAAAATTGAGTTACTTACTCAGTTTACATACTGTGTATGTTTTTAAATAAAGTTGATTTTACCTTCCAAAATCTAATCCCAGTAATACAGAACACACACTGTGTTTCAAAGTATGCTTGTACAAAGGAAGTACTCACTTTAATAGAAGCCCAAAGTTAAATATATAAATTTTAATGCAGATTTTGGAATTGCACTTCACTCTCAGGCCCAGTATACTCTGCAGCAGGGCACTGGTTGGCCTAAGTATGATTCACCCATTACCACTTGAGCCATTCCACACACACAGGTGTAAATGTTACAGTTTGTAATAATTCCAGAGTTCCTGGAGACTCTTGGTACATCAGGTCCCTCTCTGTCAGTGTACTAGGAACTACACACCCACTATGAGATTAAAACCAAAAGTAAACGTATACTTAAAGAAGGCACAAATAAACCATTATCTGTGCTAGTTTAGCAAAAATTTAGCTTTAACAGGTAGCATTATAGAATCACTGCTGTTCTGGGGGGCTGTCCTGATGCAAAGCAGCATACTGCATCAGCATTTCAAGTCCCATATTGAAGGCTTTAAGTACCCATATAAAGTTTGACTTATATATTTTTTTAATCTCTGAAGTAAATACCTGCAAATGTATTTTAAAGGCTGTTGCTTTTAAAGGGACTTCTCTGATTCACCTGATAAAGTATCACACACTAAAGGTGGTTTAAAATGACAAAATGCAACCCCCTCTGTGCACACAGTAACTTACATTTGGGCTTCAGCTGGCTGACACAATTCCTTTCACCCAGAGAACTTCAAAGGAAAACAATTCCAGTATCTGTAAGGCATCAATTTTCCCTCATATTTAGGCTGCCAAGGACTCTCCCAGTCATGCCCACTTTTCCAACCATTAGCTACATTTAGAAATAAATATATGTGAGAAATCCAAAAGAACTTATGGATATGGAAATACCTATCTATGGAAAGCAGCAAGTCTGGAGACCTTCACCCCATTCAGCCTAACTGAAGAGCTTAATGAACTTGTTTGAAATTATTCTGTGAACCAGGAGGATTTTTGAGACTAAAAGAAAGGGAAGAAATCCCCAGCTTAGTTGAATCTAATGTAGGTCAGTTCGAGTTAGTTAAGGATTTCTTTACTTTCTTAGTGGTTATTTCCCTGTACTGATGTGAGGGTTATTACTAAAATATATGGACCAGCTACTCCTCCTACAGGTCAACACACTGAGATCTTGGTTGGTAAGAAAATGGTTGTGGTGTTTCAGAAGGTGGCATATTTTTTTCAATGCCCCAGCCTGATTTCAAATTATTCAAATTACCAAATTATTTCTGGAGGCAAACCAGTATTTTCTGCTGCCCTTTGCAGAAGAGAAGAAACTGTAATCTCAATTGGTTGTATTCATTAAAGATCCTCTAACACATTTCATAACAGTAGGTTCTTTAACCCCAAGGCTTTGGCCAAATTCCAACTCAATTACTGTCTACCTGAAAATTCTCCCATTAAATTAGGATTGATGGATTTGTCTCCTTCCTTAAGCTGGTGAGCAGCAGCGGCTAGAACTGCAAAGAGCTTTCTAGGCTTCATCTTCAAACTGGCTGATTTCAGGGTTAGGTTAGGAACATCAACACATTCACCTGACACAGGACTATATACCAAAATTAGTATTTGTTAATGTTTAAAAAGGACATTAATTAAAGGACATTTAATTAATTAATTAAAGTGAAAAGCACAACTCTGCACTGTATCAAAAAACCAAACCAGAAAAGATCACATACAATAAACTTGCTGAGAAATCCACTGACAAATGGTGTTAGTGGATACAAGTGAAGGCTGAAGATCTAACTGCAGATGACCATGATGTGTTAACATTTTTTCAGATCTGCTCCTCACATAAACAACAACATTTCTACTTTTGGTACAACGCAGAAATGTTTGTCATCCAGTGGTTAGAGGGACTATATATTAATTTAATCACTTTACAGCTTTTGTTCTTTTGATGGCAGCATTTGCTGGGAATGCTTAATTTGGATAGTCCAGAATGACAGTGAACAGTTTAAGTGCATTCTGTATTTCAGGCTCTTGACGCAGTCGATCTTATGCCGCTTGTCTGGCTTCTGAGAAAGCTTTCAGTGAAATGTTCCGCATAATTAGAGAGGGTGGGATGTGCGCTCAGAGAACAATTCCTTGAAAAATTTCTGGCAGTGAAATGTTTGCCTAAGGTTGGATCAGCCCATTCCATGGAAAAGCCAAGAAGTGAGCGGAGCAGCAGGTCTGTGAGATGTGCAGTGATTTGGGTACCAGCACCCTTGAACCTTCACAAGTTGTCTGGAAACACCTGCTCCTGCACTGCCTTCAGCAATTGCTCTCTCTCAGCTTCCTGGTGGTGCTGGTGCTCCCTCGTGGTCACACACAACCACCCTTCTTCCCAAAAAGCTCCCAGGGGTCCAAGCATCATCATCAGCAATCCTTCTACAGGGACAATTGTGTCAAATAGCAAGGGCAGCCTGGGACCTTGAAGGGGATCCTGCTGTGGGACAAGTGTTCTGGGGTTAGAAGATGGAAAAAAAAAAAGAGGGAATGTTGTTGGAGGTTTAGGAGAACCCCCCAAATAACATTCTGCACTAAAAGGACAGAATTTTAAAATATGACATTGCTATACATCTTCTAATTTATTTTTTTAAAGGATGCGTTATGCCAGAAACAAGTAGCAATTTCTGTCCCATCAAAATTACTCTCTACTGCTTAAAAAGTATTTAGATGTGTTTCTGCCCACACCTATGGATTTCACTTCTAACAACTTTTACAAAAATTTTTTTCAAAATAAGATGAGAAGTGTTTCGTTATATTCTAAAAGACAATAGTCAGCAGCGTAAAATTCCTCCGTGCTCAGAACAGCTTTCTCAGGTAGTGATTTCCGTGTCATATTTAGCTGAGATAAGCATGGATTGCCGGGGAAGGACAGCTCAGCTCCAGCTGTGCACTTCCACTCTCCTCCCTGTGCTGGCACTCATTTAGGTTCCAATTCAGGCATGTTGGGGAACTGATCTCACTGAAAACGTCAAAAAAATGTTTTTACGTTTTATCCTGATCCTTCAGTGATTCTCGCTGATAGTAAGCATTACTGAAAGACTGCAGAACTGAGGTATTCAGCAAACAGATTTGGCATGTTTAAGCATAAGCAGAAAAGCATTCTTCTGAATATAATGCCACGGGTAGCAATTTTTATATAGTAATCCTTTACAAAGTATTTCATACTGTCTTTCAAAGATGTGCATCAGTTTCACTGATTAATTTAATAGTATGACAGGACATTTACTGCCTGGATATATCAATGATGTGGAAGAAAACGGGAATTTTGGCAGCAAGAGCAAGAATGGCAGTGCTGTGGGTGACGGTACTTTGTATTCGCTGGCAAGCCCTGTGTGAAGAAGTTCAGTTGAAAACCCAAATGAGGAGACACAGAACGACTCCATCAGAAGTGCCTGCTTGGCTGCACAGAGACAGATGGCGAAGGCTGAATGAGTAATGCCATTGCTCAGCCTATTGGCCTGGCTTGTGCTCCCAAGTGTTTGATACGGTCTCAGGAAACTGCAGCAAGCGTGTGTAATGATTTGCCACTGAGGCTTACTAAGATCTAGCTACATATTCATGACCTTTAGCCTAGCTGACTGATTTGGAGCTTTATCAAACAGCTGATTATATGGCTTTTCCTTTTCCTGCCTATTTTTTCTTTAATATAAATATGAATGAATTCTGCATTCTGTATCTCCCTGATTTCCTAAGAATGCCAGACATTTTCCGGTGAAGGCATTAATTAGCAAAGGCTTGTGTGACTGACGTTTTAGACTATTGGTACTTTAGGTCTCTGCAGATGAAAATGCTGTGATATCATGGGAAATGTGTACTTAACTCTAACAGCAAATGGAGTACAAATCTGGTCTCCTTCGGCATGTTTAAGTCTGCTCCTTTTCTGAACTGTTGAACCACAGCAATGAGAATTGATATGGCAGGATATAACTTTAGATTTCATTACTATTATCTTTTATACTCACATTCATTACATTTGTAAAGCTCACTTGGCCTGGTGTTCTGAATTTTTGCTTGCAGTTAACCTTTAATTGCAAACAGTGGGTTACAGTGATTGAACTCCTCATCACAATTCTTGAAACCACAACTTTCTCAGGCAGGAATGGAAGATGATTTGAACTTTCCTTATTTCACACTAGCAAAATTAAAAGCAGAATATAATTTTTGCATAATGCAATGAAATAATTTGAAAGGCTATGAGGGGAAATTTTATTCTGCCTCTAAAATATACATATTAGTTCAACATGATCTTACGCAATTTGACAAGAGGATTTTCATTATTAATAAGATGAAATGTAAGGCTTCTAATTAAGTGGAAAACAAACCAGTGTAAACTACACTCAGAACACACAAACCTATTAGGTTTTAAATTTAATAATAAATCATTTATCTAAAGCCCAGCTGATTTGTTGCATGATGTTACTTGATGAGGGTTTATTTCACTTCTGCATTTTTTTCTTCCTTCTATCCTTACTATTCTTATGCCAAAGTAACAGTAAGCAACAGCTTCTAATAGGTACCCCAAATAAACTTGTTTTTTTGAATCCCTATGCTGAAATGTAGCTACTCAAAATGATTATCAGGTAACAAAATGCCTTAGCAAGGGTCTCTTTCCTTTGGGGGGGCCAATTACAAGTAAAATGAAATGTCTAATATGAGTAAAACACCAAAAGAGAACTGCACTGTTGGACTATAGAAACAAAAATACTAGAGAAAAAAATTACAAACTTCATCAGGAAAAATGCTAAATATCCCTTGCCCACAGTAACCTTCAGAACTAAGAAAGTAGAGACTTCCAAAGGATTTTAAATACTATCCAATATGGAATTTGCCACATGAAGACAATTACTCAGAGAATATCTTTGACAGGTAAAGTAGTATCTGCGTGAAAGTGATGCAGCTTGGCTCTACCTGTCTGAAGCAATTACTGCTTCACAACAAACTAACTGCCAACTGTGAGCATTACACAGACTTCTGCTCAGTTACCTGCATGAAACATGGGTGACTGCAAGGTAGCACACGTGCGACTGAAGTTAAACATAAATTTGTTAGATGAGATCTCTTCCAAGAAATTTATGTGGGACAAAGAAGCAAAGAGAACCACAGATGACGCCAGAAGAAAACTGTATAAAGTCAAACAGAATGATCACCTGAGTGCATCTTTATTTGCCAGTATACACATCATATTTGTTAGAACATTGTCACACTGGTTAATTTAAAGTTCTCTAAGCAGAAGATTCATGACATCAACAAAGACTGTGAGGAACAGAAAGGGAATTGGGGAAACTTAGGAAATTTGTAAACAGAGCCAAAATGTGTGTAATGGCTAGGATTACCTTGCCAAAATTAAAAAAGATTTTTTCTTTAGTGCAGAAAGCAGTTCCAATGGTTGACCAAGTGTTACTATCTTCTGAACAGTGAAGTCTGGTTTTGTTTACAATGTCATGAAATCCAAAGGAAAGTGACAACAACAGGTTTTTAAAGTGATTTTTCCCTTTTTTTCCCAATACTTTCCAGCAATTAAATTTACATGCAAAAAGCTGATTTCACGTACAGAAAATACTTTGAAATATCCAAATCCTCAAACTGACAAAAATACATTTCACAGAGATAAACAAAATACAAATCCACAGCTGCAAAGTTTCAGATATGCAAAATGACTATTTTAATGTTGTGACAGATCCATGGTTTGAAAAATATACTATAGCATGTTTTGATCAAACTAATACGGGATTGAGGTTACCTGTGCTGTACAGGTAAATAAAACTAAAAACAGCTGGTGGCATTCTGGCTCTCCCCAGAATAGGAATGGGATATGTATGCTGAAAGTCCAGGGTTTTTTTTACAGAAAGAGAACTGACAACATTAAACTGATCTTGCACACTGGAAACCCTCAAGATTAATATACAATAGCACAAAAATGATAAAAGTAGTTTTTTGCTAGGTAAAAGAAAGAAAACAAAACAACAAGTATCTGACAACACACAACTGGAGATACTGTAGATACAATGTGACACTTAATTATAAATCCCTGGGGGGATTCAGAGTCTGACACACCATGTGCAGATCTGCACATTCATCGCCAGAGCTCCTGCTTTCACCTGATGTGGACTGAAATGCCATGAAACGTATGTCTTCATTTGGATTATAATGACAGTTTCAAACAAAGTTCTCAGGCTTTAATAAGCTGCATAAACAGCTGCAAACAGTCATTTGCTCTAATTATGTTACTGTCAAAATGTAAAAATAAAAAAGAATTTTTTTTCAGGGGAATTTTAATTACTGCTTATTCAATTTAAAAAAGGAACAGAAAAGAAAAGCAGTTCAAAGAATACTGAAAATCAGTGTGAATTTAGTTACAGTTAAGGGCACCAAGGTTCTGTACAGAAATGAAAGTATGAAAACAAAAACAAATTCAAGAAAGGAAATGAGCACTGATACTTCACCTCTAAAACGTTTCGCAAAAAAAGCTTTTTTTTTCAATGCATATAATTAGGAGCATGGTTGATAACATGACTGCAATGAACCCATTTTCTACAATCTTTGATATATAAAAATAATTCTATGACTTGTGAGACAAACAGGACTTGCAAATATAACCTATTTCCATTAAAACTGTGCTTGGTGTCTTAGATGTTTAAGGCTATACATGCATTGAAATTTAAGGAATTTCAGGTTGAAACAGTAGTTGAAAACTGTGTTATATTACATAAGTTATACAACGAAGGGACACTGGTAGGAAATGTACATATGATGCAGCATCAGTCTGTTCCTGTAAGACCAGCATACACCAGATAATTATTGTACAATATCAGGACTTCAGACACAGGAAAGCCAAATCTGTTTTTAAAGTAGCACACTTCAGATATAGGTATAACATGGGTAAACCAAGCTAATCTGACAGCACTGACTGACTGATATTTTTGTTTGTGATAGGATTTTGATTAAAATGCACCAAGAAACACAACCCAAACACTTTGCTACTGATACAACAATGCACATCCAGTCAGAAAAGAGGTATTTGGAATTCTCAGCTGGGAGTCACATTTACAGAAGCCTATTTTATATTTGTTAACAGAGATCCATCATATCATCTTTGTCTTTAAGTAATTGCAAGTCCAAACATTATTTGTCAAAATAATTAGAAACAGACTTGGTTCTTTGGTTAACACCATGTGACTTACATCAGACACAGGAGTCAATTAAGAATAAACAGCCATATGAGGAAGTTTCTTGGACGGGGGTACAAGGAAGGAAATGGGAAAACTTCAAATTCAAAGAAATGCATTGTGTTCAACTGAACTGCCCTTTGAAACCTCCCGGACTAGCAATAATCAGTTTAAGACATCTCTTCAGTTGCAGTGACATTGCTTACACACCATAACTTCAGTTTCTCTACATATTAAGTTTTATACAAAAGAAGGAAGGCACCGAGTGCATCGGTGACGTACAGGCAGTATAAAAGTATGCAAGAAAATGCTACATACTGTATATTTCATACCTTTTAGAAATGTGGTGAACGTGTGCTATCTCTATGCAATATGATGCTTCATAAATCCAATTCCTTATATCCCAATGAAAGAATGAATTAAAGTGTGAAACACATTTTAATAATCTTGCTGGTAACAGCGCAATTCAGTATTTGTATTCACTAATATCAGTTATTAGCTTATAGTCACCAGAAAAACAAGTTCAAAATCACTGACGATCAAGGGAACTATAATCTAAAAGTATACTTTGGGACAGAGCCAGCAGCCTTTACTCATGACAGATGTCCCACTAAGAATGGAAGGCGGCTCAGTTTTACCACTGTTATTCATGTTAATAGTGCCTTTCTCTGAGACATCCCCAGAAACAGGTGGAAGTGCTTACAGGGAAAGGTCCTACACAACATGAAAGACGTGGTTAAACCAGGTCCTGAGTAAAAGGCAGAAGGTTCAGGCCCTTAGTCATTATATTAGCACTTTTGATTGCGTTAACAGTGATATAGCTTGCTCATAGAGCATTTAATTTTACATTGTTAAATCATCTTATATAAAAATAGGTAAGAAAGCTCTGTAAGAAAGTATATATACTATATAAGGAGAAATCTCTCCTTAAAAAAAGCAAATAAAGGGAAAAATTGAATAAAAGGTTTCACTAATTACACTTTGTCATGAAAATCACATTAAAAACATTTATCGTAAACGAAACAGTACTGAGCACTAATGAACCTTGTGGTTTACTGGAAAGGACAGCAAACTAGCTGTATAGTAAAAAAAGATCATTGCTCTATCTCCTTTTTTGTAAATATTCCCTAATACATTCAACTGCTTAGAAATTTTCTTAAAATGTCATAATAAGCCATTTGCAAAATTGACTATCAAAACTGGTTCAAAGCCCTGCTCCTTGCTTGTACTATGGCCTAGAGATTACATCTCAAAGCTATGATAATGCTTCTAGTTAATTCAGCAAATTCATTCAAACTCACGCTCTGGAAATGAACCAAAAGTTTAAAAGCAATCCACTTTAGACCCTCAGCATGCAATCAATGTCCACGGGGTTTGCAAAACACAGCAAAAAAATTATATTGATACAATGGGCAAGACTCTTGTCCTCAGATACAAGAGAGAAAAGGATGACATTAATTACATCCCTGAATGTCCATGAGGTATTCCTTCAGCGGTATGGTATTACTGCTTCTGCTTTCCTGAATAGGGCTTTTATGCCAGCTCAACCAATAGATGCTTCCAAGGAAATTAATTAATCCTTCTTGCTATAAGACAGCCCTTGCCCCTTTCCTGGGCAGAGCTATCTCCTGGTCTTCATTTTTACAGAAGCAGTACCACCCACTTTCCTGACTCCTGGCACATTCCTCTGCATAAGGACCATGTTTCTACATCGATCCAGAAAACCTGATCCAGCAAAACCTGATCCAGCATGTACCAGGCCCATCCATTACTTCAGTCACACCACATAAGAACTAAGCTTGCCAGCACTAATAATTGTGCCATATTCAGGTAGACATAATATAAGCAGATACTGGTGCATAAGATTTCTGCATAGTCCGCAGAAAGGAAGAAACCCTGCTTGAATTTAAGGAGGGGCAGTGATAAGTTCTTAAGGCTAAACTAATCCATGTCACTGTGGGCCAGTTGGCACTTGCCCTACTCACCCAAGGCAAATAAGAAACGATCTACCCCCTGTAAAATACATCGGTTTGGAAGCCACACAATGTCCACAGAAACCAGCGCTGCTCTGAATGCATGAACTCCCACAACTCACATGTCACAGTTCCTATGAGCAGAGCCCTCCGAGGGCCACAAGGCTCCAAGAGTGGAATATGAGTCACTGCTGCTGCTACAGTACGAAGCCATCTTTATTTTAATGCTCTTGCTCTCTCTCAGATGACATCTCTTCAATGGGGGATGGTGATTCACTGACAAAGGAAACGCTCCTGTGACTTTTCCCTCAAGAACTACCATCAGAACAAAGTATTCTGAAATCCAGCTGTGATGCACTACAAAATCTAGCAGTTGAGTTAGAGACCAAAAAACCAGAACATTCTTGATGGCTGCTTCTTACAATAAACTCTGCTGAATGTTCCAGTTAAAACGATCAAGATGTTTAGGGACTGCTTTAACATTTTTAGTAACGAGTTTTAAAAATATTTCAAAAGCTGAACAAAATAAGAAACCAAAAGAAAGGGATAATGATTAAATAACAAGTTTGTGACAATATCTGGATGTCTGATTTTTTGCCTCCATTCATAATTGAAATCATACTTGACTGCATTGCAGGTGCCAGGCTGTAGCACCCCTCTAACCTACCAATCCTATTGCTCTTCAGTCTTTCAGAGTGAGGTCTGCTCTCCTCTTGATGCCCACGGGCTCCCATCATTAACATTAATGGCAGGCAGGTGTGCACATCAAAAGGCTGTCTAGCTGTTACTGAGAATCCACCTTCAGGAGGAAGTCAGTCTGCCTTACAAGTGACAAGCCGTGATTTTAAAGACTGCTATAAACAGGACAGCCTTTTTTCCTCCAGAAAAGTGTGATAAGTAGAGGGCTCAATACAACTCCAAGTTTAGTGAAAGGATGTTCTGTTAGTTTCAGGTTGGAACAGCTCAAGCCTTTAAAAGGCCTCCCCTCAAACCTCATTCCCTGATCTTACCCCAGACTTTTGGTTAGAATTGGGATGTCTAAGAGTGATCTGTACTCAATTCCTACATGAAAATGTCTCCCTCAAGTTTTCTTCTTCTAGTTCGCTATATTAAAACAGATGGTTTACATTTCAGAAATCTTTGGGACTTGGATAGGTCAGAGAAATTTTGCACCAGTACCCTAAAGTACAGTGTCCCTGACCTCTAAGGTCCAGCAACCACCACAGGCAGCTTCTCGGGGCCCAGGGGAATTTGCAGGAGCAAGTCACTGGGGACAAAAAAGAATAAATCAAGAATACAAACACAAATTTTAGACAAAAAAATTGCTCCAGAGCTGTGAAAACGGGAAGGTACTGATGCTAACACTGCATCTGCCATCAAGAGTTGTTGCAAAAATTTACAGGTAAAAATATTTCCCACAGTAAATGCCATAAAATCTGTTTTCAGCTCAAACATTTTCTAAACTGATAACAATGTTCAGCTCCCGTAAAAGCACATACATTCATTCCAAGGACTCCCCAAATTTCCAAATGTAATTATTAATGAGCTTAGAAGACTTTAATTTCATTTAGAAATTGTGTCCTATTTCTCCCACAGTAGAGCTCAGACCTTGCCTTTGCAGTCAGACCTCACAGTGCGGCTGTCTCACATCCTGAGCACGAGGCAGCAGTGTGGGGACCAAGCCTTGCATTATTCCAGTGCTCCCCTCGTTCCCGGTGCCCCTGGCTGAACGGGAGCAGCAGGACAGCTCTGCTGCCTCCCTGCCTTCATGGATGTGGGAGACAGCCATGTCCTGCAGGCACTGCACAACCTCTCCTCCTTCGGCGCAGGGATTTCATGCTTGGCTGTCCTGCCCTTCACAACCTTGCCCTTAACAGAAAGGAGCTGACCAACCTTTTCATATTTATAATACTTTAAGACAACCTATGTGAAATGTTCTCAACAACTAAACCAAATAGATCATACACAGAAAGGATGCAATACTTTCAAGAATAGAATCTGTAAGAATGTCACTGTTCTACAATTATTTAAGGCTACACTGACAGGAAACAGATTCAATTCAAGATCTGCAATATCTACGTGGTTTGCTGGCACACAGAAAAGTAATTCATTTGATACATTTTTTCAAGTACTTACTGTACTTTTGAACAAAGGCAAACAACAAAAAGCTATGAAAAAGCACAGCCAACTCTGGGGAAAATACAAGTGCCTCTAATTTGTCACTGATACTTTGTTCTTCAGCAATTGTGTTCCATGCTTAAGACCTAACTGAATGCACAAAACCACACTGTGTGTGCAAGCCCTTATGTAGGGTTTAAAAAACCCACAATAGCTAAAGGCAGATTTCAAATACAAAAACATAGGTTTGCATAAGCAATAAGAAAAACAAAATTACAAACAAATCAAATAATAAGAATGGGTTCTAGGAGGAAAAAACCCAACATGACAGCTATTGGTATTAAAATTACCTCACAAAAATCCCAAGGCGAATCCAATTATTGGTGTGACTGGTTTTGCACAGCAAATCCATATTCTACTGCCTCAAAATTAAACATTCATTTCCATTCTTTATATATTCAGTTCCTAGCCTTTGTACAGTATAAATCCGAGTAAACCAATCCTTCTTCTGTGAAGCACAGACTGATCCTGGATACTTTTTAAGCAAAGTCCTAGAGAGATATTCCTCTTCCCAAACGAGCCCAACACAGACTACTATAAACCTCTGCTGTGTCTAAATTAAGATTTCAGTGCCGTAGAAATCTAAATGGTGAGAAACAAAGCTGAAGCAACGGAACCTACAAACAGAAACCCAAGCCATGACACAGTTTAGTTTAGTTTGGTTCTGTAAGAGGTTATTTGCTGCACCTTCCAAACTGACTTCTTCATTTGTTCAATGATGATGTTAAGTGCGTTCTCCACTGGAATTACCTGACCCAGTTCTGCTGTTCAATATTGTACATTATTTTAAATAGCAAAACCTGTACAAAGAGACAACCATCAAGAGACAATTTTCAGTTTTAGCAAAGAGCATGTAAATATCCACAAACAGTATATATAAAACAACTTCCACATCCAGTGAAAAACTGCTTTTCAACATCTTCTACATCATTGCTTCTATTATATGGAAAGCTGAAAGGATTGTGAAAATCTGAGCATTCTCCTTATGCATATAAAATTAATGTTGATTTTGTATTAAGCTCTACACTCAACATTATATTTCACAAACTGGACTAACAAAAAGGACTGAGAGAGACAACCTGCATTGTATTACTGCAAGACCGTTCCTGTTTAAAGAAAGTTTTTGCATTATTTATATTTAGTAAATAAAGCTTCTCTAAATGAAGCAGCAGCACAATACCAGGAGGAAAAAAACCAAAAGGCCTGTAATAATGTTTAAATCTTTAAATCAACAAAAACTGAAAGCCTGGCTCTGCAAATAAATCCTCAAAAGACACCAAATAAACCAAGATGTGGAATTACAAAATCCTTTAAAAAGGACTTAATGAAATTGTTAATAGTGTGAGAATTTGAGAACCATGTGAAATATATTTATTACAATATACTCACCATCACCAGTATCACTGTACCTGACTTTCTGTGTAACCCAAAGCCAGGATTGCTGAAAGGTATTACAAAGAAATTCAAGAGGAACATATCTGTCCTAATGAGAACACTTTAGACTAACACCAATTGTCTCAACAAATTCCAACACTTTACTCTTCTACCCACCAAGTGCTACAACAGTCAGTGAGGTCTCATATTAGTAAGACATCACCATCATTTATAAGAAAAAAAAAAATTGCTTGCTTTCTATACAGCAACAAAAATAAACAAAGCTTGTAATTACAGGCAAAAAGAATATTTGAATTGGGAAGCTTTTTAAAAAAATGATCACTTAGTAATATAGGAATCTCAGAGGCACTGATATTTCCCTAATTTTGGTGGATACCATGAGTGTTTATCTGATTTATTTCTTGAGATACTGCAACCTTTCCACTGCGTTATTAGAAAGCTGTGTTTCCCAACCTGAACATAAGCAAAGCAAACTTCTATTTTGTGTGTGAACATTCATTCAACTGCTGGAAAATCACTATAAAAATAACTTACTGATGTTCTCTTCTTAAAGAAGAAAGGTAAAAATTCCTGGTCTGCTCTCTACTTCCAACACACAGCATATGGTAATGCCTAAAACAGCTCACAAGAGACCTGAATGGATACCTGTTTCAAGCAAAGCCATAGTATTTTGCATTCATTCAGAGTAGTTCAACTGCGGCCACTTCCTTCACAGTCCTTCAGCCTAACTTCCAACTGCGGACATTTTAAAGAAACCGGTATCAATTTGTTTAATGAAAATATATTTTAGTAAAGTCGTGCTCTATGAGCTTCCTACATTGGAATACACGAATACAGGAAGTGCTTTCAACAGAAAGTTACATAGTTTTACAGTACAACCTGTCTAAGGAGTTTTGGAAGGGACCAAACTGATGATCTGGTCTCTTTGGATTAGGCAGAAGTACAGGCAAGAGGGAAAAACCCAATTTTTGCCATATATAGAGCTTGTTCCTGTCACATATTGAAGAAACATTAGTTTGATGTCAAAGTTCACCTGATGCCCAAATGCTAGTATTTTTCAAACCAACTGCATATCAAAAAATGAAAACTTACTTTACTAAGCTCCTGGAAAGAAATTCAGTGCAAAACAACAGTATATTTCTATTTGCTATATTATTAAGTGTTCTTTCACCAGTGGTTTGGTTTTGGTTGTTTTTTTGCTTTTGCTTTACAGACCATTAACTTTTTCTCAAATTGCAAACTATTGACCTTTAATCTGAATGCAGGCAGGTCAGAAGCTACAGTATTAAAGCAATACAAAAAGTACACAAGAAGGGGCTTACATTAATTTGGAGAACCTTGCACAAAATGTTTCTGAATTGAAAACCACAAAACAAACCCAAACAAATACAGCATCAGGTGGATGGGGAAGCGACAGCTATCGTATCTGTGTACAGCAAGGCTTCTCTGACACCAAGGAAGTTCATGACACTAAGTGAAGATTCTATATTCAATCCCACCATTTTGCATGTTGTGCATCCTTCATGATGGAATGTTGACGCAATTTCCGTCTTTTACTCCCGCAACAAATCTGCTGAGTGCAACCAGGGACGATCATCTTCCCAGGAGAACAAACTCCCTTAGAACCATGACCGCACCTTCTAGCATCCGTTACGACTCCAGTAAAGTATGCCATCTACAGACTTGCTGTCCTTTAGATTCCTTCATTTCAGTCCAGTGATTGAGTTCATCTTCTCCTGAGCTGTTGAGACCTAAGGAAATCCAGCCTATCATCTCTTTTCGCTTCATGCTGCGCTTATTATACACAGACAGTATGAGCGTCACGTCCGAGAGCTGGAACAGTGCCACCTGGAAAACGAAGGTTTCCTTGTACACGGGGTTCGGCTGCCCTCGGCGGATTGAAGTTTTGCATTTGGACATCTCTTGTCCCATCGAGTTCAGCAGTGTTAGCTTAACATATGTATCTACAAAAGAAATCGCATTTTGGAATGTCAGATATCTCAGAACCGAAGTTTTGGAGAATGAGGTATTTACAAGGGACAAGGATATGGTGTATACCAGGACGGCTGAACACAGCTCAGTTCAGACACATGGAAAGACGACAAGTAAACAAACTATTACAAACACACTAACAAATGAACTAGCTCCAGTACTATGTACATGGGTTAAGTTACAGGTATACCTCATTATCCTCTTCTCATTGACCCCCCCCTTGTTTAGTCTAAACAAACTTAAATTGTATTAACACTTAGCAAGCTCCAACTAGCCACGACACTGTAAAGCATACCATGGAAATTTCAAAGGAGTGGAATAAAGGCAATTAATGAAGAGGAAAAAAAAGTCAATATGCAGCGATGATATAAAAACAGCCAGGATAAAATGCTTAAGAATAATCTCTGCATGGATGTGGTTCTCACTTCTGGATTTTTAGTTTTATTTATTTGGAAAACCAAAATATAGCGAAGTGCATTCAAACATGGAGGTTTACACAACAAAACAAAACCCCATTAATTCCGAGATTCAGGAAGGAATACATTTCCTGTATGTTTAAAAAAATCCCAGTTTTTGTATAATTCAGGATGATTGTTTAAAATGTAGCATTTTTGGTGCTCTTAAGCAGTACACATAAGAAGTTGATGCAAGTAATGTAGTTAGCACACATTATGTGTTAGCATTTGGATATAAACCCTTATTTTTAAAGCTCTATTTCTGTTGGACCGAAAGTACCAAAACATGCTCTTGCAGAAAGATGTGCATTTCATGAACTAATTATAAGAAATGCAAAATTATACAAAACAATCTCTCATTTAATTTTTAGTCTTGTCTTATTCATGTTAATTGATAATATTAACTAAAGATTGGAGTTTATGTTAATAAAAATACACTGACTATTTTCACTTTGCAGGTACACTGAAACCCCAACATCCATAGTCAGAGATAAATGCAACATTTGTATTAGAGAATGCCACAAAAAATAAACATATGCTTTTATAAATTGGTATGGTAGGCAGCCATGGATATTTTACTGCTGGCAAGTTTTCTTTTGCATGAAAAAGACAACATCCAATTAGTTTCTACAGGAACTCACCTCGGATTATATAAACCTGTCCACCTATCAAGTGTTTTAGACAACAGAACAGTCCGTCTGACAACAGGGGGTGGAAAGCAGTAAAAGAAATAATGACCAGATGTCAATAGTTGGGTGAGAGAGGATCAAAGGTTAAAGTTTAAGAGGAAATACTATTCAGTTCAGTGGAAGAACATGAAACCTTAGCAGCATAGATTAGAAAAAGGACTAAACGAAAGGACTGTGAGGTAAAATTAATTGCAATGAAAATTTTGTGCAGTTTTTGTGTAATCTTTAACAAAAATTACATTGCTTACATAATGGATTATCTTAGGACTAACAGACACTTGGTTCTAAACCACACTCAACATAGCAAGAGTCATGCAAATTATTAAGTTATAGCAGATTGGGTAAAAATCACTGTATCCTTATTAAACCTTACGCTTTTTCATGCAAATTCCAGCATATTTAGAAAAACTGCACATAGTAATTAAACTTCCTATATTAAAAACAATAGAACGAAAAATCATTGAACTGAAAACCAAGCTGGTTTTACCCTTAGCTTTTTTATAGTTACTTATATTTGATTGTAATACTTCAGTTCTTGAGTAGTGATGAACTTGGGCACAAGAATGACTCTGACGTAATTTCTAAAAATAGCTGAGGAACATATATCTGAAATTCAGCGATGTATCTCTATTTAGAATGTAAATATCTTGCTTATTAAAATCCAAATATTTATGGATTTAATGTGTGTGTGCATGCATACACACACATGCATTCAATATGCAAAAGCTCATACTCTGTTTCAACTAAACTTTAAGGAATACTGAGAAGCATCTTTCCCTCAGACAAAATATTAACTGTCACACAGAGAAACAAAGAAGACACATCCACTGTTACTGCCTGCAGGACTTGGCCTATTTGCCTGTACTCAGTTGCTAAATAAGTTACTATGCAACATATAAATATGCAGCAGAGGGGCACGTACTAGCAAGAAGTAGAAATTTAGTATTCAGTCCATATTTGCTGCTGAAGCACTTCACAAAAAATTCATAGGTTCACAAGCACCAGACTACAGAAATATGGGAAAGAGTAATTGCTTCCATTTCTATCACAGTTCCTCAGTACATAAATAAAAACTGAATGGCCCATGTACTTCTCAGCACTTCTCAGGATTTTGGACCACTGATAGTCTGAACAATAAATGTGACCAGGACATTTCATCATAATCATCATCATCCCTACGGGCCTTAGTTTTCATTTTGTGGAAATGATGGTACAGATCGAGGCTGGCAGATGTTCATGATGTATTCAACAGGGAGTTAGGACATAGCAGTGGCATGGACCTGGCTCCAGGACTTTAAAAGCAGCTGCCACCACTGCTGGGGTGAGGGGAGGAGGATGGCACAAAACAGCCCAAAGGGGAAATCTGGATTCCACAATATTCTGTGCATGGTTTTACCAGACCCAGAAAGTGCATTAGTTTCCAGCTTTCTAGAAACAACAGAACTATGAACCCACATTTGCCTAAAGAGAACCGGACTATTATTTTTATGAATACCAAATCTCCCCCTTATCCTTCACAGTGGATGACAAAACGTAGCATGGAAGATCTTCCCTCCAAAAAGGTTAGACAGAACATGGTTTTACAGGGCTATGTGCCATGTTCAAAGCTCCTTTCTTGCAATCTGAAACAGATTTTTGACCCCAGTGACACACACAACTGCTAGCTGCACAGCATGGGCCCACTGAGCACATTTTAGAAATTAACAGACTAGGAAATTAACAACTCTATTTTCAAAACAAGAACTGAACCCCTCTTAACTTGCATATTCTAAATATTAAATAAAAACCGGCTATCTCTGAGATTCCAGAAAGATAAGCATCTGGTTTTGCTTTAAGGGAACACATGGTCTCTTCTCTCCCTTTCATTCCTTCCCCCACTCCCATGTCCTTGGACCTTTTTGGCTTTCCTCATCTCTTTCTATACTTTGTCTCCAAATAGGTGATTCTGGGGGCAAGCTACCTAATTAGATAAAAGTATTAGAGATTAGTCTATCACCTTCCTTCTCTGGCCATATTAATAAAGTCTGGCTGCATCAGTGTAAAAAGTATAGAGAAAGCAAAGCAGAGTAAAGTGAGCCAATTAATAGAATAAATATGGGTCAAGAAAGCGGAGACAGCATTAGTATCAAGTCTGGCTTACTTCTTAAACTCTGAAGACAAACTGAGACATGCAAACCACTTACAAAATGTTGGCAGCCTAATACATAATCCTGTAGCAGATAATCTGCTAGTGCCATACTAATCTGGGGTTTAAAAAGCAGGAAGAGTGGCTAAAATCTGAGCCTCCAGACAAAATCAAAAGGAACAGGTAGGTATTTCTGATTAACACTTATGTAAATCAGACTCAGCATCTTAAAAACAACAAAAAATATCTTTTTAAGCAATTTGTTACTGAACTTTCTCAAGCTATGTCAAAAACTAGAGACAGTACTAACATTCTCTCCATGTGACATTCCATCTGGCTTCAGTTAAGAAGTATATAAAGTTCACAGATATTTCATACAAATGTATTTTTGAACAAATGCTTGAACACACAATTCAAGTCCTTTCTGATGGTGAACATTCTTTCGGTACAGTAAATATGCCAAAGGTCTCAAGTGTCTGCTCCTTGTCTTCACTGAAATTCCCAAGTTACATATATTACCACATATATACAGGCACATAAGCAATTAAAGACTGCAGTATCAACCCCTCTAGGAACAGCAATAACTGCTCAGAATGTTTATATTAATATTAACTGGCATGTACTTTCTCTTTAAACACTGACTCTTTATTCTTGGCCTGTGATGTGAGGCATTAGTAATTTAGCAATTAATGATTATGATAAAGGTAATTTATTAGTCAGTCATCATGAAAAATTAAAACAGGCTTGTCAACTTACAATTAATATTTTGAATTTTAGATTTTTGCTATTTCCCAACTGACTAGAAATATAAAACATGAAACAGATTAGTTGATGATTGCTCTATTTCATTTTGATTGGGTAAGACTAAGTGATAGGATTGAAGTCCTTGCTACCAAGAGCCCCACCAGTACAGAAGCATGAGGATGAAAAAAGATTTTCACTCACTGGGTGGTCTGTTCGCTGCCAAGTTTTTGAAGTGGCTGCCTTTTATCACTTCTGCTGATAATCTTCCAGTTGTAGCATTATAAAGGAGGCCAATGAGGATTTCTGGAGCTGAGCCATGTACCAGAGACTGACAAGAGGAGGTGCTTTCACTGCAGGACACTTCTGACATGCTCATTTGAGAGTCACAACCCTATAAAACAGATAAAAAGTTCTGTGTGTTTTATGGAACAATGTTACAAGGAAGTTGATTTTTAGAATAATGCACAGAAAATTTTGAAAGCAACTTACTGACAATAATAGACGTTCCATTTAATTACCCAATTATGTATGTTCTTAATACATACTTGATTGGCACATGTTAGAGGTAACAATAAAGTGGTCTGAAATTAAAACAATTCTTAGGTGTTTCCACTGCTTCATAGTACAGGAGAAATAACAGCAGAAGATGAAGAACAGCCTTTACAGTCCCTTCAATTGCTAAGGTAAGACTGGTAACATAATTCACCAGCATCCTAGAAAACATTAAACCTTGGATCTTTTACTTTCCAAAAATGGAAAACGCCAGTGGAACCTTGAAGATAATAGAATGCCGAAAATTCTTATTCATCCTTTGTAAGGGCTATTCTCTAGATTGAGAACTTATGGGTAGCAAACACACGCAAAGAGAAAAATGCGCTCTGTCTAGAATAAATTAGCTTACAAGGAATTTAATTGATCCAGGGATATGAACTGCAATAGTCCCGTTGCCTTGGGTGGGAAAGGAAGAATGCCATCCAAAGCTCAGCAAGCAATGCTTTAATTTCCATCCTGAAAGCTTCCAAAAAATTCTGATCTCTCATGCATTCTCACTACATTAAATCTTTAAAGGGAGTTTCTAATATTAATTTTTATCATTTTTACTCCTCATTATTTGCCTTAAAAAAAGAAAAAAATATACTGTCTTTATGCTGCCATGCTAATCACACCATGGTTCCTTCTATTTTCATTTGCACTGGCACATAGAGTTGTACTACAGAAAACACAAAATTGGATGGAATGTAGCCAATCGCATGGCAATTTGCTTGGTAGCCGAGAAGAGAATTTTGAATTATCAGCACATCCCTTTACGATTCTCTCAGAAAAAATGTAAATTGGGTCCACAGATTTTTCAAATATGGCTTGACTCATTTGGGAACCTGGCATCACTGTTTCAAGGAGTCGATGATTTTGTGAAGCTGATTCTCCCAGATTCCAAATTTCTCTATCATTTCCAGCAACAGCTGACAATGGGCATAAGATCAGACCTAAACCTAAATAGCACAAATCCTCATCAAGACAAACATTATTAGCAAGTAACTTCAGCTGACATATAAAGCCCAAATGCATTATAGATTCTCAAATTATAGAAGACATGATACCTACAACAATATCCCTCTTACTGACATTTTAACTAGTTCTTTTCAACAGAATATTTCCCAAAAGTTTAGCAGAAGTTTAAAGTAGCAATCCAGTTCTCATTAATAAACATTCACTGTTGTTAGCAAATGTATTCTTACTACTGAAGAAGGACCTCAACAAATTTCTCTGACTTCCTTCTTCCAAGCTGCAAAGTTGGAATTTTAAATCTTCAGTTATTTCTCCAAAAGTTTGTTATTCGATGCCAAGAATAAATTTCAAACTGCTTGCAAATCGTAAATTGCTGAAAATTAATTATAAGTATACATTCATTCTCTGATTCTTGTCATTCAAAGAACAGGAAACTTTTGATTCCTAACTTCAACAGAAGAAACAAAGTGGAAAGAAAGATGACTTGATTCAGCAGTCACAGTATACAGTGCACACTCGAAAGCCTCAGCTTGTCACAACTGCAGCTTTTACTTAAGTTTTCTGGTCTTTTAACATTGTAACACATTATCCTTATGGTGCTTATTGATCTTTCTTGAGCCAGGAATTTTAGTACAGTCCACCTGACACTGTTCAAAGCTTAGGTCTCAAATTTGACTGAGATCATGCTGCAAGACCCCAAAATGATGTAGCACAAAGCAGGAAGCCGAGTAACACTGCCCCCAAATCCTCAGAGGGCTTTGACATACTGCGAAAAGGTGATGATAGCACCTTTCCTAATTGGAATTTATTTGTACATTTAACTGACGTCCTAAGAGGGATTTAAAAATCAGTTTATGACAGAGTTAAACTGACTAAAGGGTATCAGAGTAAGGTTTAGCCTGTTAGAAACAGTGAATAGTAAATGAGTGATGACTGAGTGGGAATGAGTCCTGAAGTACCAGGAAAGGGAAGACAAGTAGCTTCTGTGAGGTATAATAGAGAAGGAGGAAAACAACCGAAAAATTCAATGTGTGGTATTACAAAGTTACATAAGCATGGACTAGAAATACTATTGCTTTACATCAGAATCCTGAGTGGACAGGAGGACAAGACTGCCTTTGTCAAGCCCAGGCATAATGATCCCAGCAGCAGAATGGTGGCTTGAGAAGACCAAGGTGATGCTTCAGAACTCTAAGTGGATGGAAATGCAACTAAGTGACCGCACCTTAGAAGTGTTCACAGAAAGAGCTGGTAGGTGTAAGCTGGATGAAAATCTGGAGAGAACATCTAATTTAAATGTTCTGCTACAATATTTTCTATACCAAAGTATTTGTACAGGTTTGAGAAAAATGAATATTGTTTAATCCTTATTGCATAATAAACTTACGAATCTTCTTATAAAATGCTGTGGGGACATAGGACATTAAAACAAAGCAATCAAATTCAGTAAAGGAAAAATCTAAACAGTATTTTGGTTTTCCTTTCACATTTATAAAATCCCACAAAACTTCAGTTTTGTTTCATGCTAACCCAAATGCATTTTTAAAAATACTCTGCTTTTCAGTTATGAACTGGAAGATCCTAATATGAGAGAGAGTGAAATGTTAAGAAGGAAAATGAAGCAGATTATAAGACAGAATGATGTTACTAGGTAAAAAAAGATCAAACAACATAAACCAAATTATACTTTCTGTGGCTATAATACAGGAGAAAACGGGATTTGGGGACACGTATGTAAAAGACCTGAGGAAAAGGGAAGGGCAAAGTTTAATTTTGCCAGTTTTCTTTGAAAGAAAACAGAAAAATTCCATGAGGAAGAGAAGAAACTGGATTCAGGGATGGTAAGAGATGGCTGAGATCGACTGGGCACAGATCAACAACTGAAGAAAGACTTTCCATTGCAGGACGAAGTTAAAAGCAGAGATACTGAGTATTATTAGATGTCTTTTCAAAAACGTTTTCTCCAGCACAGAGTTTATTGTTCACATTGTGGAAATCCATTTATTATTTTAAGGAAGATATTCCATTATAATCACATCTGTGGGTAAGTAACCTGACTTTGTGCTAAGTCATATGCTGCACTAGAATTGGAAATAACAGCTTTATTACAGTTTCTGTTTAGAGGGATTGTTTCTGTTTAAACAAGTCAGAATTCTAGAAGAGCACTAACAAACCCAACAAGAAAAAAGCCAGACAAGAAATTACACTTTTACCTGCTCAAAACCTAAGCTTTGCAATCAAGTGCCAAATTGTAAAATATTAACACTGAAATTGCTAATTGGTACAGCATGAATATAAATGGAGCTACAATGACAACATTTCAGCGCTACCAGATCCTTTTCATCTCCATGCAAGTCTGCATTTAATCATTTAATCTGTCCGTAAAGCCATCCCAGGGCCACTTTGATACTGTTGCTTCCCTGTGGGAAACTTAAGATTCAGACCAAAAGTTACGATTTGTTTGAAATAATCTGTCTATGTAAGTTTATTTTCCTAACTTTTCCCTCTCTTCCTCTATAAACACTGTGTGTAATTTAACAAGCGAGGAAAAAAGGACTAAGATTCCATAAGAGCAAAGGCTTTTCAAGGTCAGTGAAGCACCAGAATAGCCTAGTAAGAACTGTCACAAAACCTTAAATGTAGATTTTTAAGAACTTAGATGAACTGTCAAAGTGTTGATGATCTGACCACAGTGCAAGGAACTGTCTAATGGGGTTGTCTCCAGGATATTAATACTAAACTCTGAACCCTTTTTTGTCAATTTAGCCATAAATCCATTACTAATAGTAAGCACTCCAGAAAACAAGGTAAAGTCTATTCCAAATATTTGTTCAAATATCTGTCTTACTGCAGTAAATAAAAAAATTCAGCTTTTCAATTTTCTAACAGAGTTGTGCGTAAAGCACCTAAACCTTTCCCATATACAGCATAGGATAGTACTTTATTACAAAGTTAGGCTAATTTTATTTGATCAACACTTTCAAGAATTGTTGCTTTTCACTGGATTGTAAAAGTAATATGTGTCTATAAAAGCTTAATGATTAATTCTCCAAACTATTGTCCTTGATGACTTCTTTGCATCTATTATCGAGGGAAGTAACACTACTTCTCAATAAATATATAATAAAAACATGCCAATTAAGCAGGCTTTGTATTTCACATGTTCCTACTGTACAGATGTTAGCAATCAAAAAAAGAAGACCCTTTTTGTCCCCTCATGCCAATGGACATGAGCACATAAAATGCCTGATGTCAGACTTCAACCCCTGAGAAGCATTTTCAATAGTGTTTTTCTCTGCCCTCTTACAACATAGAGAATCATCTATTTGCATCAACAGTAATATATGTAAAATGTATTTATTTATCCTCCTTCCCCACAATTCCATGGAAACACGGCATTTGTTACTTACATATTCATTTCCTACTGTTACTTTTCTATACCCTCAAGTTCTGCTTATAAATTCTGCTCTTAAGCCAACTGGAATTAATGACAAGGAATAATGTGGCCATGCTCTGAAGGCAGTTAAAAGTTCATTTTCCTCAATGCACAGGTTAAGATCATGTCTCTGTAGGCTTACGAAACAAGAGCATTTGATTCTTTTGGCTTTTCAAAATATACACAGGAAAGATGAAACCTTGCTGACAATCCTTCAGCAACAAAAATCTGATTCACAGCATGTTACTTGTCAAAATGTCTCTCTCCAATTTTAAATGTTAATGTTATACCACTAATCTCTTACAGAACTGTTTTGCACATTACTTTTTCCTACTTCTAGATCAATACAACTGAGAGTTTGGGGAAGGAAATTTGAATCCTAGCACACAAAGGAGGGACCTCAGTCCAGGTCTCCAACAGTTTTTAGATAAAAGCATTCATCTCTCTCAATCACCACCCCAGTGTTGAACCCTGAAGCTCCTGTTCCCCTCTGAGCTTGCTGAGATGAGGAGAGCACCCAAGCCTCACATAGACTCCAGACCTGGGAGCTCTCACGGAGGAGAAAACCAAACCTGGGAGCTCCACATCCTTCATTAGTGGCTTCAGCACCAGATACTTTACAAAAACATATTTGAAAGCTAAAACACAGTTGAAAAAATATCGAGATCATTCCAGGGAAAGAGAACTTAAACCACCTGACGAACTCAGCCCTGAAAATAGGGATATAAAATAATTAGGAATGTCAAAGTTCAAAGCCAGCTGTCCTGTACTGTAAAAGGAAGAGAACACATAGTTAGCAGCATTTTGCTTTAAATTTATAACCTAAACTTGCAAACATTGAAACATATCATTTTAAGCATCTCACAAAGATACAAGTTTAGGAAAGCATCATTATCTATGACAGGTAATTATTTGGGGGTTTTTTGCGTAATAGCTTCCTTGAAACATGTTCCAATTAAGTGTAATGTGCATTTTTATTCATGTACTTAACACTACAAAGGTACTTAGTCAACTTAAATCACAAACATGAAACTAAATATTCTAATAATCTTCCCATTATGCGACTTGATCTGAGGAACAAAAACATTTATTTTGGGTAGAATGGCAAACTTTAAAAATTACCAGGACTTCCTAGTCAAAAATTCCAGTTTTAGCATATAAATCCACTCAACATCAATGGCATTCACACAAAATATGGATAGTTTTGATTATTAAAATACTACTAATTTAATTGAAAATTTGATTATCTGAAATGATAATATTCCCATTTCTCATCAAAAGCTTCTGCTCTACCCTATTTTCTAGTTTCCAGAGAAAAAAAAATTCTGGATGCAGGATTCTACAAAACACCTGGTTTTGCACAGACGGAACACTGAAAAATTGAGATCAAACGAAAAAAATTTTTATTCACTAGATTCAAAGGACTAAAACCATAAAAATTCTATTCACAGCTTTAATTTAACATAGTCACCAGAACAAGCTTCCTAAGATACATTATGGTAATACACAGATTTCCATTTCAAAATAATTTAAAATTAATTAATTTTAATAAAAAATAAAATCTTTGTGGGTTTTCTAATAAGAATACTGCATTGTTAAAGAAAGGCTTGGTTTTAAATTTGAAGATACAATAGTTTTGGAATAAAATTAAAATAACGAAATGAAGCTTATATATTCTTAATAATGACAAATCAACATGCAACTTTTCTGAAAGATTTTGAGCAAGTTCACAGAGAGATTTCCATGTTGTTTTTTCTGTTTCATTAGAATTTGCCTACTTAGTAGTTTGTGCCTAACATTTTCTAAAATTATCAGCTCTGCAGAACAAAACATTCATTTTCTACTGAAAGGGAAACATTTTAAGTTTCCTATAACTTATATTGGTCTGTATTTAAATTAAACCTTTGCCAGACGACAAAAGGTCACCTAGTTGTTCCACAGACAATGGGCTCAGAATTTGCAGAGCAAACCCGAGCAGTGGAGGAGGCACTTGGAAATGAACCTACAATGGAATTCACAGCACTTGCAAAAGTGCTGTTTTTACACTGCAGAAGTCTAGCAGCTTTTTATACAGTCACAGGCCAGGGGAGAAAAAGAGGCAAGAGCCCTTTTATTATCGAATTCTGTTTTCTGAGATAAGACAAGTAACATAAAGAAACATTCAAGCACTAAAAGCTGTTAGATATTTCTGTTAGCAATTTAGTTAAGAACATCTGACACAAAATGCAGGCATTTTACCTGCATTCCTGATGAAGCTACGTTAACAGCTACAGCTAACAGCTCCCACCCGGATCCACTCACACCTCCCCCTCTCTTTACTCCCTGTCAAACATGTAAGAGCATGGAGCTGTTACTCTGGGACAGCTTCCAAGACCAAAGGCTTCTTTAAATGACAATGCTCTGTCCAGCTGGAGTTAGTCTATGCTCATTGGGGAGATCAATGGCAAATAATTTCATTTTTCTCTTGATTACACCCTTTCAGTCTGGGAAAGAGAACGATTCAGCGATCAAACAGTAAGCACAATTTATGAGTAGCCAATCGATGGATTAGTATGTGATTACATAAACATACATGCAATTACTTTTCACAATGAACAAATTCATACCATTAAATGTATATTTAAAATGCATTTGTCAGGTAAACTATTTGTGACTAACAACTGCTAGTGGTACCCTTTTTGATTTGCTCAGGTCACATTTAATCTCATGATCAGAGGACCACCAGGCGTTTCCAGTCGGAAGGGATCTGCTTCAGTTCTTAGAGCTATCCTACACGCCAAAAAGAAAGGGAACAGATAAAGTGGATTCTCCTGGGGCCAGCTGACAGCTGATTAAACCCAACAGAAAGACACGAGCTGTGAAAGATTCAGCTCAAGGTCAAATGATATAAAGGACAAACCTGACAAGAAGCTGAGACACTACAAGTAAAAGGATCCCTTGCTATAGGCACCCTATGAACAGAAATGCTTATCTGATACCAAATACAGGCTGCTTGAATATACAAAAGAAGTGATTACCTGAAGATCCTCAAGTCTGAAATGAAGAATGCTAATGAAGAAGGCTTATGCCACACTGCAAAGCCCACCAGAATAATAAGAAGAATCATCCAGTAAATAAATAAAAAACTAATTCAAAAGTTCCACAACCATGTACATTATGAATTTACAGACTAGGTGACTTCATCTGTTTGTGAAAAGCTCTGATTAGGACTTCACTCAATGGAAATAAATCAAAGGGAAATGGTGCACATGCTTTTACTGAAGGGTGCTCAAACCTGTAAACAGAACTGATCCTGTGTTTCGACCTTTTCTAGTTTTCTTGACAATAACAAATGGGAGAAGATATTTGTGTATACATATGCATGCAAATAAGAAGAATCTAAATTATAAGAAAACAAAATATTTAAGAAACTCAGCATCTCTAAGGGAAACAGAAATTTCACTTGGATTGATAAGTTAAAGAATGTACCTCCACTGAAAGAGCTGCTTAAACAGCAGCTCATAATCTTCAAAAGTGGAAATTTCATATAAGGGACAAACTTGATAATCTTTACTTGTAATTTCTGAAAAGTTACTTCTGGGAAATTTACAGTATGATTATTTTCCTTACTGCTCTTAGAAATCACAGTCCAGGTTGGGAGACCATACTTTTACTACAGAGAATGATAGTCTCAAAATCTAACAGTTACCTCACTTTTTTTGATAAGCTTTTTCTACTTTATTTTTTTAAAGGATGATCAAAATTAGACATAGAATTCTAGACAACATATTTGCCATTGACGGACTGGCTTTTCTGAGTAAGCAAGAGTATTGCTCAAGAGGATTACTTTGAGTTAATCTAGGACAGTCATTCACAGCCTGTCATTTGACTGGAGGCATTTTAGACACTGAAAAGCATCATCATACACTCAAAAATAGTAATACCATGTCTGAAACATAGTTTCCATTATTTGCAAATATCAAAGAGTGTAGGGACCAAAGTAAGGAACTCTTTCTTCAAATAACTCATTGATTAAAGGCAAAGGATACCTGTTTTTAAATTGTTATTTTACTCTGTGTGTGACCAAGTGATGATTTTGACAACTAGATAAAATCCTTGACATTGCTGACTTCAAAAAATTCTCTCAGTATCCTGCTTTCAGGGTTATGGCAATAGATCTGGTTATCTGTGTAGGAACTTGCTTCTCGTCTGGGTATCAGCAAGGGAGTTGAAAGTCAATTTTTTTAACTTTAGCCAAAACACCCAGAAGACAATGGCTGCTGCTTGCCAATACTGCCATGAAATGTTATATGAGCAGCCAAACACAGGGAGAATGCTTTGTTTGCCAAGTACTGTCAGATTCTCCTGCAGCCTCACTAACATTATCACCATTTTCTAATCACCTAATAATTTTCTGCG
Source organism: Origma solitaria (assembly GCA_013397895.1). Classification (NCBI taxonomy): domain Eukaryota; kingdom Metazoa; phylum Chordata; class Aves; order Passeriformes; family Acanthizidae; genus Origma; species Origma solitaria. The sequence continues at coordinate 761,281 of VZRL01003719.1, read as the reverse complement.
AAGAAATCACAGGAGTCATCTTCCTTATCGTGTCAAAGGATCAGTTTTGGACTTTCTGTGTTTTACACCACTAACTCAGATGAACTAAGAATGTGCTCAGAGTTTAAAGAGCCTCTTACTTTGATGGACATAATTTATACAAGCTAACCAAAAGCATTCGTAAATCATCACATAAGAACTATTTGATTTAGGTAGAATTCTAGTTAAAATACAAAGAACAAAATATTTTGTCTTTTTGTTTTTTCCGTAGACAAGTCTTAGTCATCTTTTTATTAGCAGCTGAAAGTATCATACTGGTATTTAATAAAGCTCTGTTTATACACATGAATTTTAGTATTCAGCCTTCCAAATACAATCCTGGATAGATCATGCCATAAGAACACAGTAGTAAAGTCACTAGTAGTAACTCTTATACTTTAAGAGTTTGCACAAAACCTGACAGCTTGACTCTATAATGGACAAGAATTCCTAAAAAGAAATGCCACTCTGAAAGCTTCGCAGCTTTATTCCTGTGAATTTTATGAGCTGATAAGCATTACAAGGAATACTGAAGATAGGCTACACATAATGGGCAACATGAAATAAATGCCTTAAGCACAGAGCATAAACCAGTGTACACTCAATGATTAACCATTGTCCTCATAGTGGAGAGAGTACATGTGTGTGTGCAAGAGTGAGCATCTTTATACACTGCATGGATAAATGCCTTCATTCAAAAAACCGAATTAAAATAATTATCCAGACACTCTGGATATTTATAGTAAAGATGTACAAAAGAATCTTTTTAACACCTATGATTGCCTGTACCGTCTGTCCATTCTTTATTATAGGGATCACACTGGGAGTTCAAGATGGTAGAAATGGAGAATGCTATAGAAAGGAAGAAAAATAAATGTAATTTTTCCCAGTAAACACCTTGTAATTTGATGATACATAATGAAAGATTACCAGATTTGCTTAGCAGGAGGAGGTATGTTTTGGTCACCGAAATAGTACTTCCCAAACCAATCACAAACTAAAAACTATGACTGATTGTTGTTACTCTATACTAAAAAGCAACCTATGGGATGGTGAAGTGGATTACGCATGTTTCTTTGATCTTTTCCAAACAGATTTCACTCAATAAACTGCTTACATGTTTTTATAATCACATCATACTGGAGGCTGTTTTTCACTGTCAGGAAAATTTCTCTGGGTGAGAAGAACGAAGAGCAACTAAAAACAGGTCCACAGGGATTTCCTGAAGAGAAATAAACAGCTTTTCTAAACTCCAAGATGGGTGAAGAAAAATTTGTCTTCCGCTGTACTAAAGGGAAAATTTCTCTGAAAGCATCAATAAATATCTTCCTACACAAACTATGCTCTGACAAAACCACAATGTATACCCCTGCTATTAAACATTTTATGTGATGGACAATTTCTATTAAATCTGAAAGGGATAGTCTCAGATAACAGTGACAATTGCATTCTGCCCAACTCATGTTGGTTTCACTGCTTCCTCCTCATTCAAACATATGCTGAACTTGGGAGGAAAAGTGTGATAAATAAGGGGGCTGAGAAGGAATTCCCTGTTACGTGGGAGAACTGCAGCAACACAGGACTCTTAAAGACCAACAGGACTGGGGATAATACCTGCTAATGCAAGACATTATACACAATGTGGGAAGAAGAAAAACAGGGCGAAATCTTGGGTGAAAATGATATTTTGTGAATATATTTGTAAATTTGAAGCCATGTGTAGCTTTGAAACCTATTTAAGGAACAGACTAGTACCATGTCCTCACCAAGACGTACTTCTTCACATTCTAACAATAACCAGAGATTTGCAGGCCCCCCTCATGTCACCATGTTTGAAAGGCACGGAACTTGCTGATCTACCTTTAGCCTGATTTCCTTGTGTACAGCTTAAAGGTATCACTGAAAAAATACTGAACTTCACAGGATACAAACTGTTATTATACTATCAGAAGGCATATGATTAGCTAATAAAATACATTAATATAATATCAGGCACAGACAGAAGGAAATAAAATACATTTCAGCAGAAGAGATTAGCACAGATATTTCAATGGATTAGGAAGTTTCAGTGACAGAAGGTATATTTAATATATAAAATCCATATAATGAGAAGCAGTGGAAAAAATAGGACAACTGTCATGTGTCCAAGAAATATCTTCATAAAAAAGCTGTCAAATATAAACACTTGTCAGCAACAAAACTCTCTGCAACTGAACAAGGCAAATTTAATTCCAAATGTACAATGTGCCTCACCATAGATCTTATAATTACTAATACCCTTGAGCAGCCGGATATCCCCAAATTCAAACAGCACTTACCTTCTGCTGCTAAATAACTGCTGCCTGACATTTATGATTAGTTGTACATAAAGATTGTTGGTTTATTCTAGCCAGTTAAAAGGACAGTTAAAAAGGAATCCGATCGATGTGTATAAATATACCCAGAAGCAAACACTTGAGAAGGGTAGGAACTCATTAAGCTCAAGGCTGATACTGGCACAAGAACAAATGGTAATAACTTGGCCATGAAGAAATTCAGGTTGCAAAGAAAACAACTTGATGTTTTCAGATTAAAATTCACAATTTTGTGATCAAGACGACCTGGCTGTTTTGAGTAAACAGGGCCTGAACTCAAGTGACCTGACGATGCCCCCCACTTCCAGTCATACATTCTAAAAATACAACAAATTTTAACACAAATCTTGGAAATCTTGAAAATCAAAAATCAAATGTTGCAAAACAAACAGATGTTAAATCCTGTAATAGGTCTGCTCACTGAAAAAATATTGCATCGGCTATAAATGATAAGAAAAAAATACCTATAAACTCAGAAGTGAATGAATTCCCAAAGGCTTAAAAATTGATTTGTGTAGTTCCAGAAGACCATGGATCCTCATTCAAGCTATCAAGACTGACCTTTTCCAGCAACAGGTAGTGCTGCTTACATCCTATTACAACAATAAACTCTGGAAGATCCCTTCACTTGCTACCAACACTCCTTATTCTTGTTCCATTCCCCAAAAACTGAGGAGCAAAAAATGCTGACATGGCATGCCCTACCATCATAGAAAATAAGTAACAACCTTATGATCTTTGATGCCTCATGGAACTTGTTTTTACTCTGCCTATCACAATAACTCAAGAAAATAATACTGAAGAATAAGCAGTGCGCATATGGGATACACTAATCAGTCACAAGCCAGGCCCCTTCATTGCCCTCTTTCACTGACTTTGCTAAATTTTATACATGAACCTGTTGAAAACACACAAATTAAGCAAGTACCTTTAGAATTTTCAATGTTTTGTGTTACAGGGTGCTTTTTTCCAAGCTGTGAAACTAGCAAACTCTTCACTAAGAAAGTTTGATCTAAGTAGGTGAACCATTCATCCTTAGATTAGACTGATTTGTGCTTCATAAGGAACCATGAGAAATCTGTTCCATTGTCAATTGATCCTCCACCAGATCTGTGATTTAATCTCACCTTTTATTAATATATTTTTAGTCATTAAATATAATGGCCTTTTATTTTGAGTCTTCAGCAATACTTATGTTCAACATAAATTCAATTGATATAAACTTTTCATTTTGTTCAGTTGATATAAACTTTTTTCAAAATGCAGAACAAATAATTTGCTTTGCTTCACCTAAAAAAATATTTTCCTTTTCCTTCTCCTCCTCTTTTTCTTCTATTGATTGCTTAAAAAAAATCCCACAAAATACATAAAATGTCCAATTATGGAAGTCCATGATGATCATCTTCTTTTATCCCCAAAAAGTCTGTAATATAGCACACATGCAACTCTTAAGTGAGGAACAAGCACTCATTGTATAGGAAGCCCAGACCACAACATGACAAACATTCTCTTTCTGGAAAAAAGCATACTTAAATACTTACCAAAACAAAAAAGAAGATGCTGATGAGTGGCAGTTTGGGGATGTTCTGTGTTTATTGATAATGATACCTACATTTATCCTTAATTACTGTTGTTTTGCTTTATTAAAAATATTATTTGGGGGACAAAAAATTTGTTCATCAGATAGGTAGCTGATTTTTTTAGAAAAAATTCTTTTCAGTTTCAACTACTTTTCACTTCAGACTGAACCAGAAATCAATTATTTACAAGGTTCTAATCTGAAGTTATTAAAACATGGCTTTATACTCGCAAAATTCTTCTTTCCTATCTTTCTTTCTTTCTTGAAAGGAAAATACCTATTTGCAACCAAGACTTAATTGCAACAGATGGAGGGCACTTGCTAGTATAGCTTCTTTTTTTTTCACACTAGTGTGCTTTTCTTTTTAAATTGAAGTGTTGCAGGTGGTAAAGATTATACTATTACATACATATACATATACGTATATATATCTACATGCATGTATACATGCATTCGCCACTATATCCCTATTTATGGACTGGAAACTTCTAAGTAATTAAAAGCAAAAATATGGGCAGTTTTTGCAGGTGGAAAGTGAATGTACTTACAGAAGCTCTAAGGAAATTATCATTGTGCCAATGCAGTGCTATGACTGTTCAAAAAACTGAGTGGATATGATGACTCTATAAATATACACATTATTCTTACAGAATTCAGGACACTGTATGTCACTGCATTCTTATTCTGCCTCATTTAATACTCACAGACAGACTGTAAGAAGGTTCCAGTATCACTGGCACTGACATCTTCCCTTGAAGATTCAATTTTGTTAAGTAAAAAACCTTTTCTCCCACAATCCTCTCCTTTTTCATGCGCCGTATACTGTACAGTCGAAAGCGAACTGCATAATTCCCAATCATCTCAGACTCGACGTGATTAAATTTGAATGTCTCTGTGAAGACAGGGCAGGGTCCCCGCTGGATGCTGGTTTTTGCTCTCTGCTTTTTTATGGGGAGGAGAACTAGGTGTACTTGCCATGAGCTTCCACCTGTCCTGCTGTATGTTGGAATGTCTGTGACAGCTGTCACTGTCACCAAAAGCTTCTGTTCCTGTGAGTCATAGTCAAAAGTCACATCCAGTGTGCCATATTTAGCTACTGGCTCAGGATCAAAAGGTTTAGGAAGCTGTGAAGATGATCCTCGAGCTGACATATCCTGAAGAAGAAGGGAAAAAAAGCCATTTATTTATTTATTTATTGTATTCTATTATTAAATCTAGCATGGCAATATACGGTTTGATCAAGACAATATGAAGGCACTATGATCTTTTTGTTCATTTCATAAACAAGGTTCTTAAACACAGAAAGCCCAAGGAGATGGCTGACTTGCAGTCAAGAAATCAGCAGTCTTTACGTGGCCAATCCCACCAAAAGCCAGGAGACAATCAGTCTGAACTCAGACTGAGTCAAGCTGTAATGATCTCTTCTTCTGTGCCCCACATTAAAATGTATATATATTTGTTACAAGACAAAACCACTTTATTTCAGTGTGAGTATATGCATATTTTAAAGTTAACCTATTACACTGTGTGGAAAGACAACTAATGATTGAGAACACAGTAAGGTGCCAGCAAAGAATACAGGAATTACAAACCTATTTGCTCATAGAGCTTCTGTTGCAGTCCACAGGGGTTATATGAATATGACAAAAATTATCAAAGAAACATAGAATCACAGAACAGTCTGGGTTGGAAGGGAGCCTAAAGATCTTTTAGTTCCAACCCCTCTGCCGTGGGCAGGGATGTCACCATCATGGCTTTATTCATGTAATTTTACTGGAACTGTGCAAGATGTATTTGTTTTGAACTCATCTTCTGAACTCTCTGTAAACCGCATCAGTCCTAAAATTGTATTTTAATCTTAAAATTCAGATTGTTTATTGTCACTTCAAATTTTGAATAAAATAGTGATCCCCTATAATGTCACATCAGCTGGTTTGATAGGGATACTGAAACAGAAAATACTTAGAAGTACAGGTCAACCTACTGCTCATACAATAAATTATTCCAAGTATGTTAAACAAAGGTATTTCAAGTGTGTCTTCATATTCTCAAAGATACACTTGTTCACGTGAATGAACAGATGCCAAAACAAAGCCTTCTGGGTAAAGAAATGCTCTTATTTTAACCTGGTTGCCACATAGCTGTGGGAATCCATTCCTCTAAAAGCTTCACTCCTGAAGTTTTGCGCAGCTATAAAAAAAGTTGGCAGCATTCTCAGTTCTTATTGAGTATGTTTACATTAATGACTGGAGCGACACAAAATGGGAAGACCTTGCAGCTGAGCCTTCCAGACCTTGCACCAACACCCCAGGAAGCCAACATCAACCTTCCAACAGGTCTACCAAGACAGCAGCAGCTGGACTGAGCTCTAGCATGCACTATAAAACTTCAGGCAGCAACAAAAGACAAATTTGTACCAAAGGGAGCCTCTTCTGCACATGGCATCATTAATTAGACTTACCCATAGATGTCAGTGCAGTAACTGGTTGTTAAAGACATTTCAATGAAATACATGTCAGAAAAGACAATTTCTTCACCAAAAAAATACATACGTATCATTACTTTTTAGCAGAAAATAGGAAAATTAAGTCGACCAAATCACTATACTACATAAAAAATTGAAAAAAAAATCTTTGCAAATTTTTTTTTTCCATAAAACTTGTTTTACATTATGGGGTGTTCAGTTTGAAAAAGCATTAATAAAACTTTTCTTTTATTTGGGATGTCTGAAAAATCATGTGGAAAAATTTTGACTACAGTCCTTACAGTGTGATGAAGTTTTCTGACTGGCTTAAAATGGTTTAAAAAATAATCCGCTCTTACCGGGAGCTGGTTCGAAAGTTAAGGTGCCATAATGGTAACTACAGCAATCTGAACACTCTGAAATCCTATTGTCACATTTTCTGTCAAACTGGTTGTTTTACATGAAATGAGCTGCAATATTTGTGCCCATATAACTGCACTGATCTTTAGATTTAAAAAGTGCTCCAGAACACACAACTATTTTTATTTACCTCTGGACTAAGAACCGCTGTGCTATCACTTGGAACATCCTCTTCGTATCCTTTGTTATGAAAGCTTTCTATTTCATGTCCCGTGCTTCCCTCACTTGGGCACTTATATGAACATCTTGGACTGTTGCTACACTGGGAATATTCACATTTGCTGTCTCCAACTTCAGAAGGCGTACAGGAAAGGTGAGGAGAACCACTGTCATCCTGGTATGGAGGCGGCTGCAGTTCATCCAGCGGAGGTGTTCTTCTCATCCTCTGAATGCAGTTCGCTGAGAATAAGTGAAAATTCTTTACTTACTTTCTGATTATTTACTGTTCAAACAGTTCTGTGGAAAATGTAAATCTAAATGCCTGGACAGAGAATTTAAAAATCTATGTATGTCTTTTTTTACTTTATATTTCAAATAGATGACAAATACTACTGAAAAAAAAACTGTTACAAACAGAAATGAGTGATCTCTCAGATGAAAGAAATTTAGATAAAAGCAAAGTTTTAAGTCTATAGTCAGAATGGATTGTGTAAACCACATGTAAATAAATATAGCACGGATATGACATGACAAAAAATTCTAGGCTTGAATTTCAGGGATGCTTACCTTGCAAAAACCTTTGGATATCTTAAGTCAGATTCTGTGCAGATGGAATGTAGGCCAATTATGGAAACAAAATGCACTCCCTAAAGCCATGATACCAAGCTGATTACCTCCCATGCAGTTGCCCACCAGGGAGATACTAAATTAAACTCTGAAGACAAGTAAGGTACTAATAAAGGCAGCGCCTTTCACAGAAGTGAACTCTGCTCACCAGTGAATTTAAAAAGTGAAGCAGCGTCTCAGATTCTTTATTACTTGTTAAGGACAGCTAAGGGGTACATATCCAGTGTCTGGAAGTTACACACTACATCTAGTCACTAAAGGCAGTGGAAAAAGGATCATGAGTACTCTTGTGCTTGGGATGAATACTTGATGCTGACCATCTTTGCTTTTCACACTAGATAGATAGATAGAAATGTGGTTATACATCTCCTCAGAAAATAAACCTGATGTATGGCTACAGATACAGAAAGTTAATTCAAAATAATTACATTTCAGTTTTTTCTCTCATATTTTACTATGCAGCATTACACAGTTGAATAGAATTGGGAAAATACAGCAAGGCGAGCAGCAGCTAAAATGAAAGGAATATCAAGTACAGGTAAAGAATTGTATCATATTTTGTTTACACTCTCTGTGGAAGTTTTAATGAAGATTTCGATGACCCTGACACAAGGAATTACCTTATACATTAAAATTTCAAAGGAAAAATGTTTTCTGGTGTCAGACATACCATTTCACTCACAGAAAAATCTACCAAAAAAAGCAAGTTAAAGAAAATATTAACTGGGGAATGCAGGGCACTTCTCTATTTCAACAGCTCCTAAAAGAACTATGGCAAACAAGTAATTAAAACACTCCTACAGGATGAAACCACTGTCAGGAACCCTCTCGTCTCTGATAAACCATCAGAGCCAGCCTACCAGTCAGAGTGATTCCAAAATACTCTTCCAGCACTCCTGCAAAAGGTCTTCTGCAGTTAGTTAGTCAGTGACACTAACTCTTGAAACTCCAGTCCCACAGGGCTGGAAAGCAAAACAGACAGCAAGGAGTACTATACTCAAATTGTAGTCATCTCTCTAGCAGATAAACATAAAACCTTACCTATGAATATTAAGATAACTTGTGCCCATGAAAGTAGATAGACATGAGTTTAGAATCCAAACTGGTACTTTAATAATAATTAAATAATAATACTTATCATTTGACTCTCAATGCCATGAAAACTGAACTTCCTTTTCATAATTTATGTAAGTAAATATTCTAGGAAATTTAGAGCAACAGCATTTCTGCTCATTGTTGCCAAAAGGCAACAAACAGCATTAAATGAGACAGTAACCACCACGCAGCCCTGACTTAATTTCTTTCTTTTCACTTATCATCAAGTCTGCAAAGAATGTTTAACACCCAGCTTTTCCACAGTCTAACGAACTAAAAGCTTGTCCAGGTAACTATCAACACCATTATTGTCTTACATGAGTAAATAAATGACTGTGTAACTCACTTTTTTCATTTTCATGAACTCCATTACATGTCCCTATGGGAAAACCATATGAGCTGTGTGACAGAAAAGGTGCTTTTAATGTAGGTGTGGAAAAAGTGAAGACAAAATTCTTATTAACCAGCCGCAATTCAAAAATCTCAGAAAAAACCAAAACACTGGGACAGGTTTTAACTATATATTTTTCAAATTTCAGTTTACCAAACTGAAATATCATCTAAATTCTTAAATATCTGGGATTAAAAATCTAAGGACACCTCGGTCTAAACAGGTATAAACTGGTTTTGAGAAACAGCTTTCTCTACATAAAACGATATCAAAGTTTTCAAATGAATTCTCAAGGTGAAAATGTCTCATTTTAATTTCCCCCTCCCCACAGAAAATGATGCAATAAAATGACAACTTTTTTTGTTACAGCTTTCTGAAAACAATGAAGATTTGAATTACATTAACACATTCTAATGTTTGATGATATAAAAGCCAAATGATATCACAGACAGAAATGAATATAGCAATACCAGATATCTGATCTTGGGTATTTTCCTTAAAAATTACTCAGAAGTAGTAACTTCTGACAATTAATCTGTCAACAAAATGTTTCATATGTATCAAAGTTTAAAATACTAAACCACTGCTATTGCCTGCTGGCTTATCACTGATTGTATTGGAGAAAAATACCTGGAGCTGAAAGCATGACCTGAAATGTTGTGCATAGTTATACATGAAACCCCTGTCTATAACATACCTTGTACCCTTTATTTCAGGTATAAACTTCAGACACAGCTATATTTATGCATACTTCTGTACTGGGACAAGGCCAAAGAATACCTGCCAAAGACCACTGAATGTGACTAATAATATCTGCTAAAGAGTTACAAGCAATTTTTTTGCACTGAAAATCTAAAATCAGTCGTTGCATTGTTTCTATGCAAGTTTCAAATCATATAGAAAATAATTTTTGCAAATTCATTTGTAAATGAGATTCATCATATTGAATAACCCTATCAGCTTGGACTAGATAGAAAGGATGAAAAACAAGCTAACATATGTCCCAAAAGTAGAAGCAAGATACAATCACAGAGAAACCAAATCAGGTTTAGTTTGAGGTTCCTACCAGCCAGAAAATGCCAGAACAGAGGAAAGACAAATAGAAAGAAAGGCCTCACATTCAGTTCACCACCTAAAGTACATGAAATTGCTTGGCATTCTCATATATGAACGAAACTATATTTGTTTAGTAACAAATATTTGATAAATTCTAAATTGAGAATACAGTGTATTGGTGTCAATAGGAAGATTTGAATAAACTATTTTCTAAGGGTTAACTTCAACAGCTTTAATAAAAATTTTCATCCTCCCTTAGTAGGCTGGGAAAGCACTCACTTAATGGTGATAGAAAGGACCTTGCTGAAGAAACAAGAACCATAAGTGAAATACCTGACAAACACAAGCAGATTAGCATTTTGCTGGTACACTCAGAAATTACAGCATGTAAACTGTCATTAGCACATTTAAGTCAGAAGTAAATAAATATCTTCTTTTTCAGTACTGTTTGTTAAACAATGAACTTTCATCTCTTTTCGTAAACCCCCGCAGGACAGACTGCAAGCCAAGGGGGGATGACACATACCTTGCCATCAACCTCAAGAGACTCTCGAGTTAAATCTGACACAGCAACCTAGGCCAAACTGAGCATTCCTGGAACATATAATTGATAACTATGAGAAAATATAGAAAATTTGCAGTCATTTTGCTGAGTGGAATCAAAGTTTAAAGATGGAGAAGTTTATCATCAGAAATGCTTTAGGTTTTCAGTTACTGCTTGAACTTGCTGCTTCCAATGCTCTTCATTTCTCCTCTCTCTCCTGGTCTGTCATGGACCATGCTAGGCTGCACATTTCACCATGCAGCTGGTGATGTCCTATTCCATGTTTACAGTGTTTAGCCTTTCCTATCATAATTATTTTTCCCAAAGGATCACAGCAGCAGCACCAACCCAGCCTTCCTTAGCCCATATTTCCTGAGTGATTCCAAGAATTACCATCTCTTAACATTGGAAAAGAAACTACCCTTGTGCCTTTAATTCCCCTGTCTCATAAGCCATCATTAACTACACTTCTGCAGCTTTGAGTTTCTCATGTACAGTAGTTCTTTAAAAATTCACACTGTTGTGGGAGGCAACATTACCACAACACTCCTTTTGGAATCTGGTTTCCGGTTTCTCTAAAATGAATAATCACTACATAAATCAGTAATTTTTTCAAGTCGTATTTTGTAATTGTCAGAATATCTTCTTACTCAAACGGTACCTGCTCTTTCTCTACTGTATCTCCACACACACTCTGCTACATAATTATTTATTTTTTTAATCAAACGTAAATTTCAAGTTTTCAAGCCTTCAAGGGGCTCTATGTAAATGTTAAGACAACTTAAATAAAACATAAAATGAAATACATGTTTAAAAATTAAAGAAACCTTTCTTATTCTGAATGATTAAATACCCTTAGAGATTTCTGATAGGCATCACAGACAGTCCAAATGGAATTTTCATGTTTGAACTTTTCTACCATCCAAAAATATTATGTTGACTGAATTACCCACATTACAGGGAGTAGAAAATATAAACATTAAATATTGAATGAAACCTCGGGCCTCTCCTTCCTTTAAAATTAAAAGCTTACGTGCATTTTTGTGAGGACAAAACCCAAATTATTTCATAATACAACAAATTATCCTGGCCTTATTCTATTTCTTTTCCTAAAAAGTTATGGCATGACTCATGCTTAATGAAAAAAGGGGAATATAGGAGTGGTATGGGGTCATTATGGGCAACAGAAAAAAATTCTTTCTTTTTGCATTTGCCATATTTTAGACTTCTATTCACAGTTGAACTGTCTTCCACATTATGCAATTCACCAGTAAGCAAAAAAAATTATCACATCTGTTTGACTGGGGGATTTTTCCAATAAAAAAATGATAACTCCGTTTCCTAATATTTAGAATATTCCAGACTATGAGCTTAATCCCAGACATGTGGAAATCAAAACAGTGTTGCTGTCATTTACACCTGATGTCACTTGAAGCTCTTAGCACTGCATTTTCCTCACCCTCTCAAGCTAATGCTACTGGTTATTCATGTAACAGAAAGCTTCTCTTTTGCTTTTTAAATAGAAGTAATTCAAAATTATAGAATTATCTTTATGTCCAGTCCTTATAACTTCAATTTTCTTCCACAGGAAAGGTCTAAGACCAACTGGAATAACTGAAGCACACATATGGGTTTTTTGTATTTTTTTTTTTACTCTGTCTGTTTACATCTTGAGCCTGTAGAACTACAGCTTGGTTTTGTTTCCCTAAAAAAGACATTTTTTCTTTTGCTCTTTGCTCTCTGTACTTACTTGAGCACTTCTTATTATTGAGAATTTATGGTCTGTTTTACAGAGCAATACAAAAAAGCCCTGCACTGGTAAAAAAAAAAAATTCTTTCCAGAATTAGCCCATTTATAACATTTTTACTACAAATACATTATTAAAAGCATTATAGTGAACTAGCTGTCAAAGACATTCTTTTGTTTCCTTCCCAAATATTTTGGTTGTCTTTCAATGAAAATTATACATTACCATCTATTGAATTAATTTGTTTTGAATTTAAGTATCATTCTCTGGTTCCCTATACAGCATTGATATTAATTTGAATAGGAAGGAGCTCTGCTACCTGCTTCTGTATTTCTACTTTTCAGTTGTCCAAAATACATCTAAATAATGCTTAAACCTAATGGTTCAATATTTTAATCTTTTATTGATGTGAATATCAATATATCAAGCTCCAGAACACTTTTTTAAAAAAAACTTTTAAAATCTCTTATTTTCTGAGACCCCATCCAGCTCTTTCTTTTAGAAAGCTGTGATTTTAAGAAGTAAAATTGTTTGCCTTCCCTTCCATAATTATATTTCCTAAGGTAAGGCATATGTACTATGTATGCCCATTCAGGTAGAAAAACATATTTTCTGTTCCATTTAGATTCTGATTTCACTTTTACCATTTTTACAAGAAGCCAACCTTCCTTTACACTACTCTTCAGATAACTGTGTTGGCTAACTTCATAAATGAATGGTATTCCTATGCACCTCTGCTCACTGTTTGTCGTTTCCAAGTTACCAAAATTATTAGAAAAATATCACTTCCAAAAAGGCAGTAAGTTAAATGAATTCATAGAATCTTCCTTTTATTTTTTTATTCCCTCTATTAAAATATTCTAGAAGTCCTGCTTGGTGAGGGTGATTGACAACCAGCTTTGAAATCTTAGGAGAATCTCAGTGACAAGGAAATGCCTTTTATCATCTCTGCGAAAATTCTCCCAAATTTAGCTATCTCACCAGCATTTATGGATGCTTAAGGGAAATTCAGAGTTTAACAGCTAAAAGCTTTGAAAACTCCCCCCGCTGTAAGCCATCCCAGGCCCCTGAGAACCCCCATTTCTCACCAGTGTCTGCAAAGCAGCATCCCCCTCATACCTCTAGACAGTAACAGCAGGATGTGGGCTTAGGAAATATTTTCCTGTCATTGCTGTACTTCATTTGAGTACAGTTATCACCTTAAATTAAAGCTCAAATTCCAGTCCAGTTTAATTCTACTACAGCTGTGGTATTAAGCACAGGAGCTGAGCAGCAACAAAGTGCTGAAAAGGTGAAAAAGATCCCATAAAATCAATTCCCAGTAAAGTATTGTAACACACAGCTAATATTCCTGTAATGTTCCTGCTCTCATTCTATTCAGTCTCAAATGAGAAAACAAAGCATGTTTAGAAAGCAAGATTAATGTGTTGTGTGGATCAGTTTCTTGAGCATTTTTCTGTTTTTGAAGCTCATTTCAGGCACGTTTTTTACATTTGACAAGAATAAAAAAATACAAAGTTTTCTAAGCTATACAACCCCCACCTTTTAAGATCCTAATTCATTTACTTATATAAAGAAGATCCATTCAGCAGTATGTAAAGTACCTGTAGTACTTAACAATCAGAATTCCATCGTTCTTTTTTCCACACTTCTATTTTAATAAAATGTAACTCATCCCTTTATTGAGTACTCCTTCTGCAACTTAAATGCAGTAACTTCATGGTTTCTTAAAAACAGCTTTACACTGGTAGTTGTGTTTTGCAATTTAAAAAAAATAACAAAAAAACAAGTGTAAAGTTTCCTACCATGTTAGCTTTCTATTTGTTACTTAACCCTAACTGGTGAAAATGAACAACGAAAAATACTTTCCATCAAGAACTGCTTCCAAAACAGGAACAAAAAGCTTGATTCCTTTGCCTCATTTTCACAGCAATTTTGAGTGCAAGGGATGCTCTGGTGGAGTGAGTCACTAACAAAGCAGCACCACAAGGATTATACATTAACCACTTCAGTAGGGCATGAGTTAAATTTTCTGCCCATTCCACTTCAGCTAGCTATATGATCACAATTTGGCTATCTTTCAGCTGTTAATATGTTTAAGTGAAATATATATTACGGTTTATAACAGCAGTACTATAATAGTAGAAGTTAACGTATCTGGCATTATACAAATGGAGAATGGAAGTACAGGGTAAAAAAGAGTTAATAAAGACTGCTGTGAATCTAGCTCAGAAGTGCTCTTCATCACAGAAAGCTTTCAGAGAAGTGTGGAACAGAAACCAAGTATTTTAAGACTAGTACACTAGCCATTTCTTCTGTTGGTTTTTTGAAGGTTTGGTTTTGTTTGTTTTTTGATTTTTATATATTTATTCTTCAAGCTTTTAAATTATTATTACACTAAAATTCATTGAAATGTGTACCAGCATCAACAAGAAAAATTCTCATATATACACCCCTGCAGAATTTTCCAATATCATCAGCTTTGCAGTGGAAGAGAAGGAACAGAAAATAAAAAATAAAATATTCGGGTGGGGAAAAAAGTACAGGGAATAAGGAAAAAAAAAGCAAAAGGAGAAAGTACTGCAACGATTCAGGAAAAAAAAGTGGTTTGTTGTCAAATGAACAAAGAAAATAAATAAAGGGAGAGAAGTTTAGTAGATCTGTATAGAAAATGAGAAAAAGTGCAAAGAGAGAAATAAAGAACAGACAAGATGCAAGCAGGAATCAAAAATTACAAACAGGTAAAATAACAAAGCAAAAATGACAGAGGAAAGGTGAAGGAATCGGAAAATAAAACAACATATGACATGCAAAAAAGTGGTTCAGATCTGAGAAAAAAGCAATGTCAACAGAGCAAAGAGATGAAAGAGAAATCAGTGATGTCTGATGGGTGGGAATATCCATATTTGTAGGTGAAAATCTGCACAACCTATAGAACACAGCTAGGTTACATTCCAGGAGAGGCACGACACTCCCACAATAAGCCCTTATTTTTACATTTATATTTTAGATTTATTGTTATTTTTCCTTTAAGTGGGAAGAGAGTGGCAATTGTTTATTCAGACCCTACAATTCCAAAAGATCTTGATTTCTCTTATCTATTCGGGCACTTTCTCCCCTTCTCTCCTTGACACACTGGCTCAGTGACTTGCTCTAGTAAAATGGACTGCCTTTTCTGTAGTATATTAAAGCATTTCTGTAAAAAACATTCTCAAAAAACCAATTTTTTTTGCTTTGTTTTGAAACAGCTCTCATAACTTTACCAAATAAAAAGCAGCTAGAACCCAGAAAAAAAATCTGTTATGATCTCAGTTTGCAGGAGCGCCTAACAGGTCAAGAAGAAAGAAAGGTTTTCTTTTTTCAGAACAAAGCTGTCTACGTATGGTCAAGAACTCCTCTAAAATCTTCCAGATATTAGTGCCTGTAGAAAATATGCTTAGGAATGGCACTGGTACCACTTATGGAGCCAACTCTCCAGAAAAAGAAAGGCAAAATAGACACTGTGAAATCACAGGAAATGGATATGCTTCAAAACCAGGGTATCTTTCCTTCACACACCCAGTAAGAGGGCTAAGAATTCACAGAAAAGGCACAGATTAAGCAGCAGGGAGCATGTCAGTCTGTTCCGCTCACTCCAGAAAGGCCTCAAACAAGTTTCTCCAGGCATAAAGAAATACAATTATTCAAAACTAAATTTCTTGCACTTCTTTGAGGCGCTTCTGAGACCTCCCACTGTCACAGATGAGCTGCTTTACTAGGCTTATATGTAATGTATGATGTAGGTGTTGCTATGTTTCCATAGTTGTCATACAATTCACAAAATAGCTAATTTTCTGCATTTTGATGAGACTAAATGAATCTGAGTCTGGCTGATAAAGATATTTTCATTCTGCCACAGCACTAGCCAAAAGAGCTAAGCAAGACCTCACAAGGGTGACAGACCAGTGGCCAAGGTGCATAAGGGCTCCTAAAATATACAGCACAATGCTGCAGCCCACAGCAAACAGCAGGAGAGGAACTGGTCTTCCATGTCATCCACCCAAACAAACAACAGCACTGAACAATCATTCAGTCATTCTCAACATACCGAACTTCCCAAAACACTATCTGGAAAATCATGTTGTCAAGGTGTTATACTTACAATACTAAACCTGCTAGCCATTGGGACAGAGTAAAAACATGCCTATCCATTAAAATTTTTTTCTCATAGACCTTTCTTATACTAGCAGAAATTTAGATAACTAATTTGAAATTACTGTTTGATGCTGCTTGCTGAATAAGAGACTTAAAGGTGGTACACAGCAGTTAATTAGTAATCAAAGTCTGAAAGCTACAGCTGCAAAATGTTTGTATGATAATTTCAAAATTGAAAATTATTTATTTCACTCTACATGAAATTAGTGTACGCTCATTAGAAAGTCAGCGATTATCCTGAAAAGTACTACGGGAACATATCAGTAGCTGTGCTACAGCAGCAGAAAGTATACAACACATGTCTCCAGGCCAATTCTCATCACACCCTTCCTCATAATTTGGCGTCAGTGAAGTTTTTAGATCTTAGCATTACAATTGAAAACATATTTGGCAGAATGATGTTTAACATGGCTCACAATCAGAATGTTGCTGCATCCTGCATTAAATACATATGACCTACCAGCGTAGCACTTCCATTGTTAGAAACAAACAAAACCACAAACCAGCCAAAAAACCACAAAAACCCCCTAAAACCTACCACTACCAAACATGAAAAAACAACCCCGAACCCAATCCCAAAGAAACAAACATATAAGGAGCAAAAGAGATCCAGAATATTTTGCTCACTGGTGATATTCTACTGTAGTATCATTGAAATTTTTACTTTGACAAAATGAATATGTCAAGACATATATTTTTAAGTTAAAAGCATCCTAAAAATTGTTTACACAATCCCAGACATATATGTAAACACACACATATACATACACACACACACTCTTCATGGCCATGTACCAGTAACAGGAATCATTTAAGGCTTATGAAATATTAAATATAATTAAGATTACAGTGAGGAAGTAATGTGCATTACAAAATGCTGACGTTAGACAGCAAATATTGACCTTTAAAATTTAACAAGTGAAAAGAGTCTTAATTTGCTTGTTATTCAAACTTTAACAATAAGTATGATAGCTCAGATAGCAAAAAGAAAAAAAAACCCAAACCACAACCCCACTGCATTTGCCAGCACTTTGCATTAACATTTTGACCAGTCAACAATTTAGCAGTGATGAAATGTGCAGTTTGATTCAAAGTAAGACAAGGCTATTTAAATAACTCAAAATAAGAAATCGTTATTGAAACATCAGAATTTTGATAAGCGATCACAGCTGCACTAGAATTAGTTTCTATAGCAACAGAGGAAATAATGTGGAGAATTGCACTGCAATACAAGATGGATTCCTTACAAACACTGATGTTCAAATAGAAAACTTCAAAATTATTCACTCTATTAAAATATTTTTATTAAAATGGTTATTCAAATATCCTATACCTTGTATTTCATACATTGTTCTATTTTTGTTCTCTGGGATTCAATTGTAGTCCATCCATTCAAGTTTTCACACTTTTCCCCATTGCTTACCTTCCTATTTTAAAATTAATTAAAGTGACTTATTCTGAAAAATACAGTATCTTTAATGTAAAATTAATCTGCATTTTTAACTACTTGTTTGTTATCCCTACACAGAAGCACACATTTATTTTTCCAGCAGCATTTTCTTTGCACATGCTATCCCTAAGAAGCTGCATCACAGCCATGAGAATTAACATCACTATGGAACTTCAGAAACTTACAGTCATAGGAGACTTGCAGGAGCTTTTATCAGTGTGCACTCTCATGTCCTAAGCATGATTAAGAAACCATTGCAAACCTATTACTATTCATGGACTGAATACCCATAAGATGGTAAGATAAAAGCCTTTCATCTGAGCACATCTTTAGATTGCAAGTGTTGCTCATTTCTAACACCAAGAATTATTGTTTCATTGCATCATCCCCAATTCCTGCTATTTTTGGCAACTAATTAAAAGCATATGCCTGAACCTTTTATGTATTTTGCCCTTATAATGAGACCTATTACTCTGGCTTATTCCATCCTTTTGAGTTCCAAAGTATCTTTTGAGTTACCATGGATACAAGTGATATGCTTTCTCCCACAACTGCTTTGTGTGCCTTATCGAACACCAGAAAACTGGCACAGTAGGAATCCGAGCCATCTATACAGGATGAATGTCGAACCCCTTCAAGTCTTCATCTTCCTCTCCCCCACCAAAAAAAATTTTTTAAAAAATCAAGTATGCCATAATTTGTAACCATTTGTAATGAAATAAACACGTGAGTTCTTTTCTATCTGAAATCCAGTACTTTTGCTCAAAGAAAACAAAATGAAAAAAAGATACAGACATAAACTAATTTAATCTGACCAACACTGAAACAGTGTTGAAACAAAAATGGGAGTACACAAAATCATTCTGAGTTTGCTGTTTATTTTGAGTTGACAGAGTTCAAGTGTTTCTACATCAATATATCCACAGAAGATGGAAAACACAGCAAATATCGACAAGCATTTCTGAAAGGAGTTACAGAAACATTGTATGCAACTCTGAGATTATGCAAAAACTAGAGTAAATAGAACTCCCCTAAGCTCCCTCTTTATACCAATTTCTTATGGACATTTTCAAATGCAGATTGCTTTCCAACAAGCTGGGAATAATTTGTACTAATTTAGTGTAGAAAAGGGCAGTTAAACAGATTTTTCCCATTATGTTTTTGTACCCTGACCTCTTCTTAAAAACAAAAGACTCTCACTGAGACAGCAAAATTTACACAGTATTCAAAAACCAAGTGCTGATAACATAATCTGAATTTATGTGTGAAAAGTAAAGGGGAATAACCAGAAGGAAAAATAAATTTTTGTAACATGAACTTGATAGAGACTCAGAACTGTCTCCCAGCTTTCAATGCTTTAAATCATTGGAAAGACATCAACTGCATAAATGAGTGTCATGATGGCAACTAAGAGAAGGAGAGACAGTGAAGAATGAGTAGACAAATGCTGCTCTTGCCTCTTTTCCTCAGTTACCTAAACTTCTCTAAGTAATACAACAAAACACTCAACAAAAAACATATTTGACTTCTTCATATCCACAGGCTCAGCCCTGCTTTAAAATACAGAAATTTTGAAGTATAATATCTGAGCCAGAGACACTGATGCATAAACCCCAGACTCTTACTCTTGTTTGTATTATGAAATAACTGTATCATTCTGCAAGTTTTCCACAAGCATATATGAACTAAATAAATATTAAATATTTTCATTTTTCTAACAGTGTCACTGTAGGCTAGACTTACATTAACCTGGACTTCTTTTAACCTTTAACTTCTAACTGTCTCAAACTTCCTTTAGGGGACAAAAAAATCCACATAATGCTTCAACTGTGAACTTTCAACTAGAATTAAGTCTCACTTCTTTTTTTGTCCCCTGAGAATTTCTTTTAAAAGTAACTGAAAGCTAGAGAACAAGGAAAAAGGACTCAAAATTGACTGCTACATTGTGGTATTTATGCTAAGTCAACTGTACTATCAAAGTATTCCAGTTCTGTAGTTTTATGTCAAAACCACTTACAAGAAGAGCATCTGGAACAGTGGAGATATTTACCAAATGGCTCTATACTCAGGCCATTACATTTACTGTTATATAGTAACAATGCACAAAATCACACAAGAGATTCCCCCATCCTCTCTAAGAACTAAAGCGCATAGTCCCTTTCTAAGAAGTAACTACCATTGCTACCATCCCTCGAAAGCTTTTCCTTTTCAAAATATTGAAGTTTTCTGGAAATTGCCACTGTAGTTCCCTAGACCTTTGTGGCCAACAGATGGCCTTTAATGACAACTACTGCTGCTATTTCAAAAAATGGTCTTCTTCTAAAGTCCCCTTTCTTAACAGGAAAGAATTGCACCAGGACAAGCAGATGATTGAGAGCAGTGGTTCTCACTGCCAGTGAAAGGAATTTTGCTCTGAAAACAGTCAAGATAACAGCGATTATCAAATAGCAGGATGATGAGTTTCTCTGAAGGAGAGCACTAGATGCCAGTCTCTTAACAGATTAACTGTTCCTCAGTTAAAAGGGAAAATGACCATCGGCCCAAAGAACCTTTTCAAATCTTACCAGTACTACCCAAGAATTATCTTCTGGCCAAATTTTGTGTGGATATACAATTCATGAACCAAGAGTTGAAAGGAAAAGGAAAACTATATCAGAGCAGTATAATCAACTGCATCATCAAGAACAGTTTTTAAGTCATACATTTACTTGCAGATTTTCATGGGATTATTGCTATATTAAGATGCAAGTAAATGAACATCGTAAAGTCAAGGGAAAAGACATCATAATTCTCTCTCATTCTTATAATCTGGCATTATGTACACCCTTTAACAAAGCCAAATATGAAGGATTCCAAGTAAAATAATTTTGAGACAGCAGGTACAAATTAATGCAAAATTAGACTAGTTTTCTGCTTTATATCCATCAGATGTTGAAAATAAGTGCAATAGTACTTTTTTGATTTTCATTCAATTCATCAAATTGCCACAAATTATACAGATACAATAGAAACACTTGGAAATACAATAAATCTTTATAAAATGTAATAGATAACGTCCTTTTCAGAGTTGTGGTGCTTTTTCTATTAAAATTGGGACAGAAATCACAGAAACTTGGGACAAAATTCTAAAGAGATATTATCTGCTTTTAAACCTTACTAGCACAGTGTTTTTAGTGTTGAGGATTTTAAAACTGTTTCAGAAGTCATTATATCTACTACCAAACTACTGACTGCTAAAATACAGATAACCAAACAACTGATCAGATATAACCATAAACAGGAACTATGGATACTGGAAGCCACAAATGTTTGACCCAAATCAAATAACATTCCAAACCAGATTCCTTGAAGATATGAAGAAATTAGCCTGATCCCTAGACTTAATCTTGACCAATTTAAAACAAAACAGACGCAACTCCTCTTTTTTGCCAGAAGTCACAGAGCTGGTCCTGGCCTTTTTGGTTACAAGTGTCTTTCCTGGTACAGATGTCAATCTGTACCAGAAAAGACACTTCGCAGCAGTCAACAGCAATCGTGTCACCTTGTTCAAGACACACATCAGCTGTATTTGTTCAGGCTGAGCAGTTTCAAAGGAAAGAAAATCACACCTGAAGTCAGCTTCTTGAAGACACGAACCTTTTGTAGTTTTATTCTCCAAGATTTGGATTTTTCAGATACACATGCTCTTATCAGCTCTATTTTTAACCTGCCGCTCATATAGGATACTTAAAATTCTGAACATGTTTACATTATCCATCCAGCAGGCTAATGGAACTGCATACCAGACAGTCATGCATAATTCAAATCAATATCCTCAGGCTTGCAACTCTAAGTCAAAGCTGCCTTTAAATAAGCTGGGTGTGACTGTAACATGAATAAAATGTATCTAATTTTTAACCTTTATCTGACAAATTGATATATTTGCAAAAGAATGTAATAAAACTTCTTTAAATATTAAAACAATCAGGAAATCATGATAATTGAAAATCTTTTACAAAGTACTTTTAAGGATAAAATTTAGAATGGTTCAACAAGACTGAAACCAAAGGTCAAAATAGAGAGCTGGGTCATTTGTACTTTTTTTTCAAACAAATTGTACAGATATATACATAAAAACACATCTTGCTGAACTATTTAGTGGTGAGAAGGTGAATGCAGCAAGATTCAAAATACAAATTTAAAGATCAAGCTTTAATTGAATTGGGCATAGGTGACCACACAGAAAATCTTATACCCAGTTACGCATGTCTGCTAGCTTCTCTTAAAGGACCAGGATCAGAATTTCCATAATAAAATAATTTTCCCTTTGAGTTTTCACATGTGCTTTCATGAGACCATGATTCCTTCATAGCAGATAACCTTCAGCTGCACTGAAATGACCAGAAGCATGGCAATTACATTAGCTAAGGATCTATTTCCAGCTTGTAAAGGCAGGGGAGGAAAGGTAATGGCAAACAAACCAACCCCACCCCCAAAAAACTGTAAGCTCACCCCAAACCAAAAGGACACCAAAAAATTACTTCAAGTTGTATAACACATCACACTTTCCCCTTTTCCTGAGGAAAACATTCCAATAATTCCTAAAAGTTAGGATAACTTTTTAAGACAAAAGTGTTCCAAGTAGCAAATAAGAACTTATTTTACAAGAAAACAGATGACAGATCTTTGCCTCCACAGAAGCTACAGGCCCAATTTAACATTGTTTACTCAGATACAATATAGTCTCAAATAAATACACATAGTAGCTATGAAAAGAGTTAACCCTAACAATAAAATACATGTCATCATATTAAAATGGTAACATTGTTCAACTTGTGTAAGAACAAAATATTCATTAATACAGTTACAGCATATGAAAGGCTATACATACACATAGGAAAAAAAGCATACATATACATAAGGAAAATAATCTACAGTTGGTAACAAAACAGAAAAAGAGTTCAGTTACAAAAAAAACCTGATTTTTTCTTTCACCAAACATATGATAAAAATGTAAAGTGATCAATTTATAAACGGTCCTGATGGTAACCTGTCTTTAACCTACAAGGAAAAAAGCACAACTGGGAGGCAAACTTTAGTTTCAGACTAGAGTTAAAAATCTTTGATTTTAACTTCTAAAGATAAGAAGAATGCTCCATTTATACACAGCTGCTACAGAGGAAGAACTGATAGGCCATTCTTCTGTAATATTCTTATGTACAGTTCAAGATCAGGTTGGATGGGGACTTGGGCAACCTGATCTAGTGGGTGGAACCCCTGCCCATGGCAGGGGTTGGGAACCAGATGATCTTTAAGGTCCCCTGCAACTCAAATCATTCTATGATTCCATTCTGTGAAAGCTGTTCTAGTTTTTACTTCTCAAATTTACATAAACTGCTCCATTGTGCTGATCAAGTAGCACGACTATTGCCAGCAGGTAAGTAGAGTACTGGGTAAAACTCCTTTTTCCCATGTACCTAATAAAGTTAACACAGAGATTTCCAGTCCACTGTTCAATCCTGTTTCTTAGTCACTCCTTCCATGATAGAGCTATGAACCCTCAGAATCAGCAAAAATACTTGGTTCATCAAGGAAATTATCTTTTCTGCTGATATAGTACTATCTCTTGTGTTTATATCACAGAACAGTTCTACATTTTATGAA
The DNA here is from genome assembly GCA_013397895.1 of Origma solitaria. NCBI lineage: Eukaryota > Metazoa > Chordata > Aves > Passeriformes > Acanthizidae > Origma > Origma solitaria. Next base: position 737,539 of record VZRL01003719.1, on the reverse strand, counting down.
TGTAGAGCATCTATTTTAAATACGAACTATTTCAGTCACAAATACGTCTGTGAACTTTTCCAAGTTAATGATCTTCTCATAAATTCCAGATTGAAATAGATGAGAGAGCTATTAAAAGAGTAAGTTTACAATAAAATGAAAACTTTCCTATTATCATTAATGTATGATTTACATCACTTCAGAGATATCACATTGTTAAGGGTGACTTTCTTCAAAGCCTTCACATCAATGCAAAGGGTATTTCTTCAAACACTTCAAAATGCTGGCAGGAGGAACTTAATTTGAGAGATTGCTTTTCTCACTTGTGCACATCAGGAAAAAAATCCCTTTCCCATTGGAAGACTGTTTTTCCTCCTCTTTGAACTTGGTCTAGCTGGAAAAGGAATTTTTCTGTTGAAAATCTTCCCATCATCCCTAACTCTGAATTTCGTTTCTAGGTTTCTTCTCTCAGCAGTAGATGATATGCATACTTTAACAGCATCTTTTTTTTCTAGTATCTCTGCTGGGGAGGATAAACTTATGATTTCAGAATTACCCAAACTCATTCTGTCAAGCACTTTCCTTTGGTTGAAAAGACTGTGCACAACTTTGATATCATCTTCTAGCTTTTAAACTCACAAGTTCTCAATGTAAATCCATTCTCTTCCAAACTGTTTCAACTTAGACATGGATCTCCTTTGCATTTAAATCCCTGTTTATATCTTGCCCTCTCCATAATATTCTACAAGAAAATTACAAGAGTAATATTGAATTGCACATGTACGTGCTACCCCCATCTGTGAGTTCTGCCCATTCCAGGACTCAATTTGTAAACACTATGCTTGTGTGCTATTCATACACGTAAAGAACCGTAACCCCAACATGATCATAGCCCAATTAGTTACATGGAAAGTTCCTTTCTATCAGGAACTTTTCAGAAGACAAAGGGTAACACTTTCTTGGGAAGGAAAAAAATCTATGAATTCTGTAAAGCTGAATAAAAGACAGTAAGAGTTAATCTTTAAATCACCTTAGTCTCTGCAATGCTCAGTTGATTATATTTTGTGGAAACATGCATCATAATTCCAAGCACTTAACAGAACTGACTGTCTTCCACTACTATGGAAGAACAATAGAGGTCTGTCATAATGTACTAGGAAGCTACTTTGGAACTTGAAAAACCCCAGTCAAAACCCTCACTAAAGAAAAACCACAAGAAAACACAAAATTCCAAACCACAGCATCACAGACACTAGAAAGCATCACAGACACTAGCAGAAAGCATTGCAAATTAAGTTCATTCTGGGCACTATTCTGCAGGCCCTTGAATTACAAAAGTATCTTTTTTACTAAACCATCCTTAAATATTCCCTTGATATAGCTATGGATTCAGCAGCCACACTCCCCAGAAGCTTCAGAATCACAAGATATTGTCATTGTCTGATTTTAAAGGCTTGGAGCCAATGAAGACTCATTTCAATTAACCAGAGCAGGCAGACACACATGATCAGGAATCAGAACTTTGTATCATTAGTATTGCATCATTGCACTCTCCTGTACTACAGGAAGATTTTTAATTACTCCTAGAATAAAAAAAACGTCAGGGGTAGATGCCCACATAATAGAAAAACAAGCATAAGGAAGCTGGATCAATTTAAGAAATATTGTAATGAAAAAAATCCCCCCCAAATCTCCAAAAAGTGCATCAAGAATAACATCAATTGATAGTACATGAGTACTATCAAGTAAGATACATGAGTATGAATATCTGGAGTATTGACAGCTGCAGCATGACTCAGCCCTGAAAACACAGTCTGAAGCATTTAGAAATACTGTTCTGAAGGCATCTTAAGACTTGTCTTAAATCTCTTCACTAAAGACCCTTTCAAAGTATCTTGAATGTACTGTCTGAAGCACTAAGCCTATCCAAAGTTTTAGGACAAAAAGAGTATTTACTTCCAATAGGTGTTATACCAGAGAAATCTCACAGGTAATCTGATAAAGACATGTCAGAAAAAAGTGGGCGGCCACCTTCTCCCTAAATACTCTTTTCATTGAATTTATTAATTTCTTTAAGGCATATTAGAGGAAAAAGGAGATAACTATTTATGATTGGGTATTCAACTGAGCTTTCAGTCCTCCAGTGTGAATACCAGTACATAGTTCTTTTCCATGTCAGACATCTTTTTTTGGCTGTAATTCTTAGCATCTGAAATGCAGAGAGAGACCAATTTTGAGAGAACTTTGTGGCCTGATTTTGCTGAACACCATATAACCACATAGAGGCCCTCACTCTATAATTTCAAAACAGTAAGTTTTCATCCACACTTGGCTTGAAAATAGATCTACTTACATGAAAGGAATAATGATAGAAACTAAACTGCAAAACATATGGTTATCATGGAATTCACTGAGTGATCCATTCTTCCTCTCAGCCTGTCCAATGGCTTTCGCCTCAGCTTGTTAAGTCTGAAGAAGAAGGATCCTACTTCACAGAACATATTTACTAATGAAAACTCACCAGGTTGCTTAAACAGACTGAGGAGATTCACCTCCATACCAGTTTTGAGGTGCTTGTGAAAGAGCTTTTAGTGTTTACATTGGAAAGACTGAGAGAAAATCTCTATATATACTTTTAGCAATTCAGTGAGGAGACTTTTCCTGAGACATGAAAACTAACAAGAGAAAGAAAAGGCAAAAAGCTGCATAAAGAATTAGATCCAAGACATTCCAGAAGAACAGTCGCCTTCACGTGCAAAGATTGACACTGAGGAACAAGGCAAACATATGTCCACAGACACATCAACATAAAGTGCCGAAAGGCTAGAGAAGAATAGAAGTGGAGAAGATAAACTACAAAAATAACCATATTCTACCTTCACAATATGGAAAAGATGGATAAAATCCAGTAGCATATGCCTGCTAGAGCAGCAGATTCTCATTTAAGAGAACTTATGTTTTCTCACTGCAGTCTTTTAGTGCTTCCATATGTTTCAAAAAAACCTTGTGAAATGTAAGGCACTTGGGCCAATCTCAGAAATAACATGTCTTCAGCCAGGGGATTTTACCCATTGAGAAGTTAGAGAAAGATTTTAAAACAGGCTGAAGATGGAACCTGTGGTTGTACCAAACTGGTAAATTATAGCTAAAAAAAGTACATCTAAGTATGCTAAATAAGCAAGTGAACATAGTCCTTTCTTTTTTCCTTCATCATGTGATTTATTTTGCCTCAAAATGGGATCAATCCCCCTTGCTTGCTCCTAATCAGGAATTTTGCACAGCTGTAGAAGAGGTTATTTGGGCAAGACATGCTTTAAGCATATCACAAATTAACTATGAAAAGACCCAAACTGGTTTTTTCCCCCTTCTACCTTTCTCATCTCAGGGGATTCAGAGAATCTTGATTTCAGAAGCAAAGAACCACTTATAGTCTTTGACATCTGTCTGCAAAACTGTAATTTCAATATATTTACCCTAACATTTCTAAGTTTAAACACTTCCATTTTTAGGAATTTAGGGGACCTCTTCCTTAAAGAAAATACATTGCCTGTGAAGCTTATGGAGATAATAAAAACACAATAACTTGTCTGTATAATGTTTGACTTTTCAAAGCTGAGGAAGCAGCCACTACTGGAGACAAAGAGGCCAGTTCAATATAATATTGTATGGTTTTTTGAAATTCAAGTTATTAAGAAAATATAGTCCATTTAAGATCCCAATATAGATATTAAAAATATTTCCAATCATGAAATACAAAAAATAATTCCAATTTTAGACATAAAATTTTTACACTTCCTTATTTAGATCCCTATTTCAATTCATAAACTCTTTGTTAGGAAAAATACCTTATTTTTGCTTGTTTTTTTCACCCTTGTCTTTTATTCTTTCTGAAATAGATGTGTAATATCATAGTGTATATTAATACCCTCTTCCAAAATATTACAAATAGTTGGAGAACATAAAGGCAATAGTACATATTCAATGTTTTGAAATAGTAGGAACTAATACAAGAAGTAGGAGAGACATTATAAAAGGAAGTTTTGCCAGAAAAAGAGGAAAAAGAGGTCACACCAGTAAGTATCCATACTTTACTGGATAACATTAGAAAGAACAAAAATAATATTTTTGGCAAAATTAATATTTTAAACTTTGAGCTGACCTCGGAACTCTGGGCCTAAGCACAGAGACTGAGCCACACATCTTGCAGTTACACAGATTTCTCTCTTCTTTGATTAAAAACTTGTAGTCTTTTGCGGAAGAGTCAAAAATTTCAGGTGTAAATTTCTGTACCATTTTACTTTTAATTTTGAGATTTGTCATCAACTTGATTTTCTATTGAATTAGGTTTTTCTTCAGCGATACTCTGGAATTAAAACTGTCCGTGAGGAGCTCACTGCAAAAGTTATATATCTACAATGGCTTAGAGTCTGTAGAAATACTTGCATCCAAGCATATATATATATATGTAAAACATATAAAAATCTAAATGCATCAAATGTGCAATACAAATATATAAAGTAGGTCAGACACTGGCTGTAAGCAGGAATTTGTGAATAAAAATTTAAACCCCTAAATTTCACAGAATTACCTAAAGTGCTACTAGAACATTCCATCATGAAAAAACACCAACAAAGCCTGCAGAGTATATAGCTTTCTTCATTTAACTATTAAAAACATTATACAAAATGTCATCTGAGTTCTATATAAATATGCTGAAAAGAAAGATTAATATGGCCATCTAGAGGAGAAAAGAATGATATGAAAACATACAACACAATTTTTCAGGCTTCAGAATATGATGCTTTTAGAGGCATGCAGCCAGAAAAAGGATGTAATAAACTAATTAGGGAATTGATAAGAAGTAAACCATAAAATAATATGTTCAGACATTCTGATGGTCTGAATGATGCAAACATACTAATATTATACATGTTTTTAGCAAGACAAGAAAAGCATACAGGGTGTATTACTAAAGTCAAGATTATATTTTTGTCTCTGTTAAATTTTGTGTGTGCAGAGTTAAGTACAGACACGAATTTAAAACAAACAAATTTGTTTTAATTTGCTAAATTTAAACAAACTAATTTAAAAAGTGAAGACAAAAGCTCAGAGTAAACAGTTATCAGTAAAACTGTTTATTGACTCCTTTGAAAACATGGTTCACTGTTGCAAAACAGAACATGTGATAGAGATTAACTGCTGAAGAGAAAATTCAGCAGAGAAATCCAAAATTCTCTGAAAATTAAATGTAATTTTCATTACTCATATTACTCTATCTTTAATGGAATTCATAGAGTCATGGAATCATGGGATGGACTGGGTTGGAAGGGACCTTGCATACTCTCATTCCAACCTCCCTGTCCCGTGCAGGGGCACTATCCACTAGACCAGGTTGCTCTAAGCCCCATCCAACCCGGCCTGGAACACTGCCAAGAATGGGGCATCCACACTTTCTCTGGGAAATCTGTTCCAGTGCCTTGCTACCCTCAGAGAAAAGACCTTTTTCCTAATTTGTAATCTAAACCTACACCTTTTCAGTTTAAAACCATTCCTCCTTGTCCTTATTCTTAATTATTAGGGGCTGCTTTACTAGCAACAAACAGGAGGAAAACAGTGGTGAGACAAAAATTAATTCTGTCCTCTTATCACTTCCCTTTAACACTATCAAATGTTATATGCTCAACATATGGACTAATCAGTGCCTTACAACGGAAGTACAGCTGAAATGTTAAAGACTTAGAAGTAGAAATGATAAAGCACATATGAGAAAACAGAAGTACATAAAGTCAAATGCACTGACAATTTTTTCTCATATTAAACAAAGTACATAGGAACACACTGCTCGTTCCACGAGAGTCAAGAAATGGTTCTATCATCTGTCTTTACACTTTTTATAAAAATAATCCAATAGCCATAAAAAACAAGTATTTGATTTAAAAAAAAAAACAAAACCAGCATTCCTATGGCATCAAGTCTTCTACAGATTTTTTTCCAAGTTTAAGAAAGAGTAAAGCTCTTCATTTTTAAAAATCCCACTGAAACATCTAGAATGCTGACACTTCCCCCTTGGAATCAGATATTTTAATGTTTCTCTGAACACATATGAACTGCTTGGTAGCAATAGCCTCTCATTTATTTCTGACTGCAAGCCTTCTTCATGAGGTTTTCACCTCTTCACTGAAGTTCTATGTTGGGAACTTTCCCTCTGTAATGATCATCACATAAGGTATATGCTGTCTCTTCCTCTATTCTAAAACATTTTTATCATTGTGCAAAGATTCTTTTATGTTTGAAGTAATTTAACACTAATTATTCCAGTGTGCCACCTTCAGGTAACTGAGAAGTAAAAAATGTAAGGTTGTTCACCTGCTGCCATGTCCAAAACTTTTTTTTTTAATAGCATTGAACATCATTTTGTTGAGAATATTGGACTAATAAAACGTGACACACTCATCAATCTAATCTGCAAGCATTTTGGCAAACATACGCTGTAGAATGATTGCAGGCTGTAAATAAGGAACGCTGCTGATTCTCCATTCCTTGTAAAATGTGGGAAGAGAATGCTCTCTTTGCAGCAGCAAAAGCAAAATACTGACATTATTGAAGTTTTTGCGCAAGGCAAAGTATATGGTTAAAAATTTAAATATTTTAAGTTAGAATGTTTTGATAGCTCTTGTTTTAAAAGTTTTTGGTTTTTTTTCTTCCAAACTCTGAATGTTCTTTCATTACAATAAATTTTAAAATGGGGTTTATTTCCAGCCTGCTTCCTGAATGGAGAGAGCATTGAGAAGGAATAGCACCTGGTGACAGATCTATTTAGCAATAGAAGAACAACAAAAAAAAAGGAGGGGAGTAAGAAGTGTAACTTTCTGGATGCAATACTTGGACTTGCCAAAAAGGTTCTTTTGTCTTAGATTGTAATCCTGATATAGATTTCCAGACTGGTAACTATCATTCTTCGGGATAAAAAGCAGTGACCATAAATTCTGATGAGGATGATAAGGAACACAATCATAAAAAGTAAAAAAATGGACAAAGACTAGCACAAAGCCTTTGAAGCTTAAATCTTATATGGCCAAAGGAAAGAGCTCAGATGAACTGAGAGCTTTTCATTGAGAAGTTGAACTGGATTGGATAAAAAAATCGGAGAAATTATGAAATAAAAAGAGGAATGTCATATAACTATGGCTACTTCAACAACTAGCCATAGGAGCTTGCAGAAAGATAAACACATTATTCCAGATATCTGAACATAGTCTTCCTGCATAATTCTTGCAAAATTTATAACTGGTATTATTTGCTAATAATTTTTCCATTTCCTGTTAATACACCATCATTCTTTCCCAACAGTGACATAAGCCATAAAAAAACTGAGTATCTTATCTTTCATATTCCCCCCAACCGACATGGTTGAGAGATCTCAGTAGCTATCAAAACCAAACATACTCTTACTATGCCTATTCCTTCTCCATCACAGTGTTTAAGTATCCATTCTTACCACCTGACTTCACCTCTGCATCTCCTTCACTATTTGCTGGAACTCACACTCCCCGCCTTCCTACAATTTAACAGCAAAGGAAGGAAATTCATTTTCATATGATCAAAAAAGAAACCTTTTACTCTGCAACTAACTTTAACTACACCTTTCATGTCCCTCAAGTCTTAGCTTGGAATCACAAATGACCATGTACCAATTTAAAATTTCAACAGGAGACTTTTGTATAATTTAATTATATCAAATTGGAGAAACTGTGAATTTATTCTAAGCCCTTCTGGACTGTATAAAACATTTTAGGTGAAGTACCTTTTAATTACCTGTATACACTTTTTATTAAAAAACATTATACACTAAAAAACTTCGGCATTTTAACATACTAAAGGGAGACCAAAAATACCTTACTATAACACAGCACCTGTTTTAGAATCTGACTTTTACCTAACTTCCACAAAAGCTCACATCTCATGCTTGAAACTGACTATAGACACATACAGCTATTTTCAAATACAAAAAGCATGTTGACAAAATATTGACAGCAGAATTCTCAGCCTCTACGTCAAGCTGTCACCCCAACGTAAAATCAAGAAATATACAGCATGTAAGAAAACATCCATTGTTTAAATCCAACTTTTAGCACCATGGAAAAACGCATTACTCTAATCTTTGCAGTAATTTCTTTCTGTCATTTCAAGAGAAGAAAAGATAAAGAACATTCCAGCAATGCACACTGCAATGACCATATGCACTGTAGCCAATAACCAATTCTAATTACTCTGCTGTTAGAATGGCTTATCAACAGCGGCATAACATGACTTCTTCGTATTTATAACACCACAAATTCAACAAGAGTTGCCATGTTTCCTTCCTAAATCAAAACAGTTTAAATTGCCCCAAAAATGAAATGAATAATGATAAAATTAAATGAAACTTAATATATCAAGATATTATATCATTTGTAGTATTTCTGTAAGAATGTATACAAGTGTGTGCTTTTCTTTTTTTTTGAGCATGCACTAATATAAGATGTGTCTGGATATTTCTGGCAGACATTGACTATTTGCTAGTCAAGCTGCTCTCATCTAGGACTTACTTATCCAGAACACAATTCTGAAATTTGGAATAAAAGGAAGGCTTTTAAATCACTCTTACCTTCATCTATTGAGGCTTCACTACTGTATCCATCATATTCTGCAGACAGGGGACTATATTTTTGTCTGGTTTCCCATATATAGTTTTTTTGCTGTCTGCCATCCACCACTGGCAGCCTGGAACTCTGCGTTCTAGACAAGGCCTCATGATATTTACCCAGTGCTTCATCTTCACTCTCAGATGATGAACCATGCTGGTCTTTACTCATATAAGAATTGTCTGTTTGAATAAAATAAAGCAAATCGACTACAGCTCAAAATAGAATACAAGAAAATAACCGTATGAGGTTATCATTGAAGATATTTAAGCCATTTCAATTAAAATTTCTGTAATATTTTAAATATATATTGTAATTACAAGCATTGTGATTTTGTAATTTGCTGAGAGCTGTTTTCATTTTCTAGAAGACCTGAAAGACCATTAAGCCCCAAAAATATCATTCTAATCCTTATTTAACAGAAAACAGAACAATTCATGTAAGGCGGCACATAGACATTCTTGAAACCCTTCATTAAGTAGGAAAACGCTTGAAATAATTTGTGTCAAGTAAATCCAACACTGCTGCAATATTCCATTTGGATACCTAATATAACAGTTAGGCAGCTCCCGATCCTACATTCCCAGCTGATTTTTGCTGTGAGCATGTAGCATAGCATAGAAATGAAACTGATTTACAAAAAGAAGCCTACAACAAAATCATATTTAGGATATTTATGCCAGTAGAGCTTAAACTCACAATAACAAATGGCAAAATGCTAGTGAAAGATGTTTGCATGCACAATTTTATTTAACTTAAAACAAACAGCTCCTTGTTCAATAACTGAAATTAATGCAAATTTTTACTGCAGACATCTGGCAACAGCAAAAATTACATTAAAAAAAAAACTATCTAGTTAATTCTTTCATAGCAGTTCTGTAGTGCCCACTCCTGTGGCCAACATTTTCCAACTCCATCTCAAGCATGACTTCCTCCCACAAATTAAAGATGCAGCTGCATTTTTATTTCTGTAAAGGGAAAACTTCCTCCTCCCTGCTCCAAACTTCAAATGGATTCTGCCCAAATTTAACATGCCTTGCAGAGGTTCTGTAGATCTCAGACTCTAATAGGCATTAAGAGTTCATGTAAACTCAAAAGAAGTCAGCACTACCTCTACTCTGAGAGCAAACCTAAGGTATATGATTTGCCAGTGCATTTCCATTACCAGCAGAGCTTTGATAAGCCCAAAATGCTGTTTTTCAGCTCCTGATTCTGAGGGAATGCTGTCTAACATGCTATCCTGCCATGCTCAACTGCTTCTCTCCTCCCTGCTTTTATGCCCTCAGCTCTGGTTCTGCACTTCCACTCCCACTGGTGGCTGCCTTCATGCCCAGTCAGTCTCACTCCTCTGGCTGGGTATTCCTGCTACAGGAGAGATCCAGCTTACTCAAAATTCAGCCAGTTAAAATTAAAGTAACTCAATGTATGCCAACCACCTAGGCCTCTTTTACAGTCAAGTGTTTGCCTCCTAGTACTACAGAGGTCCATTCTTCCAACTTTTAGGAATCACTTCCCAGAGGTCTTTTTCTCCCTGGCACTCATACAGAAAAACCTTTGCTGCAAGTTTAGGTAAGAAATCTTTTGAAAAGTTATATTTATACAAGCAGATACCTATCCCAAGTTCCTGCCTCCCAGCCCCATACTCTGAGTTCTTGCTCCAAGCACCCACTTTTGGTTTCTTATGGTGATTTCCTCTATCATCTTTGGCTGTTCAATCCCAAATTCTCTTTACTTGCACCTAACCAACTACTCATGTAACCTTGGTCTTTCACCCTTAGTCTTTCCACCTTGATATAAAGTTATCAGTTCTCTCTACAGCTGTCACCCATCCTAATTCAAATCCCAATCTACCATGTGCATCATGTCCTATTTGTTCAGGAAGTTTCTGTCCTCACATAGGACATCGATTCTTCTGTTCAAACTCCCAGTGGCCTTAAGTAACCAGAAGTATCAATGGCAGGGTAAGACCTGCTCTGTTCTTCAATCCCTACAATGAAGGATGTGAGTGCAAATGGGATGGTCATTGAATTTCACAAGCAAAGTAGAAGAAGTGTTTACCATGTCTTTTCAAAAAGCAAACTTTCCAAAAATGTACAACTTTGTCAAACTTAGGTATCTTTTCATACAGAACATGGGCACCTCTGCCATGGGAGAAGTGCTCTCCCATATTTCAAGCACATATGCCAATACACAAAGGTGCCAAGGCATCTGAGTAAAGCTGATGTGAAGTCTACTTTTTTTTTTTTGCACTAATACCCAGCATGTTTTTCCCATATTTTTGGAAACTGTTAAAGATTTTAAATTATAACTTAGGAAAAAAAAAACAAACAATAGTATATCTCAGACAGAAAGAATGCCTAATTTCCTCACAATTCTTTCAAATTTGGCATAAAATTTAGGAAACTGAAAATAAGGTCTTGAAAGGAAAATGTCAGAAAACCTTCACTGCATGTGGGGCTACCAGCTCTACACGCAATGTGTACATCAACATAATTTAGTATTCATAGGAAAAATTGTGCCTTAAAAGACTGCTAAGGACCAACTAGATCTTTCAACTCTATGCTATTAATTCAAGTCTAACAGATATGGTTCTTCCCATTTATAGATGGCTATAAAGCAAGTTCAATTTCAGTGATCACTTATTGAAAATATCACACGAAGCAGAAGATATTCTGGCTAACAAATTCACTGCAAGAGGCTGACCAGAGAAAGGAGTCTCCTTTGCTGTAACACAGAGTAAAATTTTGTATCTCATATGGCCCTTCAGAGGTTGAAACCTGCCACATAGGAAACTTCTACAGATTTCCACAACTATAATAAAAGCACAGCATACCAGGCCTAAAATACAGCGGCAGACATCAGTATTAGGTGCATCCTTTAACATTCCAAGAAAAGTATTCACAAATATGAAATCAGGCTCATTTAATCAGCCTGCATAAAGAATGGAATGCTATAAAACATGGTAGCAACATGTTTGAAAGAAGAGTTGAGAGTTATGGCTAATAATACACTGACTTTTGGAAGCATCCAGAAGTTCTCAGTGATAGCAGTTTTTGTTTTTTCTCCAGTTCCTATCATAAAAGAATGAGAATGTATACCGTTATCATAAGTCATGAAGCAAGACCTCTTCACAGGACTTAAAAACCTCCTTAAAGATAACATAAGCTATCCATGCAATTTTTTTTTTATGTAAACAATGCAGTTTGGTTTCAGTTTATTGGGAAAAAATAGCTTCCTGTACATTAAGAAATAAAAAAATCTCAAGAGTTTTATGCCTTTCCTTAACACTTCTCATTTGATTTTTATACCATTTTTGGAAACTTGCCTAAGAGAATTTATGTTCTTAGCAAAAACTTTCCTTTATTTGGCTGACACAGGTCATGAGCAATTATTAACCTATTGAAAGCTATTTTTTTGCCTATTATGGGACCTAAATGCCATTTTTGAGAGAATATACTTTACAAATATAGTATTATGTAAAGAAATAGATAAGATCATAGTTTATCATGCAAACATGGAAAACACTCCTAATTCAAATTTTTAAAAAACCAACCAAACAAAACCAAACCAAAACTCAACAAAGCAGAAAACTGAAATTTTCAGATAAGGAAGACACACACAACTGGGGAAAAAAACAAAAAAAACAAAAAAATCCAAAAAAACCACCGTGTTTCTATTAGGAAATCATTCATTTCTTTACAGAATCAGCACCTCTGGAAAAGCCTGTGTTGCTTCCTAAGAATTTACTACGCAGCCGGCAAAAGTATGTAAAATTGCAAGGTTTTACTTCTTCCTCATGAACTGTTATTGCAATTCCCTTATGACAGTAAGATTGGATATCAAAGACGGCACACAAAGTATCCATAACAACACCCAGGTTTTCTTTTAAGACTACAACTTTAAGACAAGCTTCATTCACTTTTTTCTATGCTTAAAATTGTTTAATTGCCATTTCTCATTGAGTTTCTCATTCTGTCTTGAAATCATTATCTTACATATCCCAGAAATGTTTTGAAGATCTACTGTAATGTAAATGCAACAGAAGTTATTCCTTTTATCATCATAGCACATCTTATGCAATGTTTTTAAAAGAAACAAAATAAAAATCACTTTCACAGAACAAGTATTAATTTCCAGTATTAATTCATTCATAGTTTTCAGCAGAAACCACACAAGGCAGAGAAGGCAAGAAAAACCGTATAGAAAAAGAGTAAAGTTAGAACATAGAAAAGGCATTTATTAATCAGTTCCTTTAAGTAATATTTTGGAAAGTAATTAACTTCCAAGAAATATCAATGTAATTAGAAAATGAAGCACTGAAACAAACAAACCTACTTTCGCTTACAGAAAACACTACTATTAAACGTGTAAATTAGGTGAAAAAAGTAGGAAATATCATAAATTTCAGGAAAGGTTGAAGGATGCAGTTTGCTGACAGACTCCTCACCTTTTCCTGCTGTCTTCTTATTACATAGCTCTCTTTCTAGTTTCTTTGAGTTTTTCCTTTTACCCTCATTCGCAACTGTAGTTGACACATTGCCTTCATCCTTTGAGATGGATTTTCCTTTCCTGTCAAAGAAGGCTTCAGATTTCTTTTCTTTGATTTCATTAAGGCAACTGGGACGGTCATTGTGCATCTTCAAGTTGGGGTCTGATAATTTCTCCTTCTGTAGTTGAACAGGTTTTATTTCTAAATCTTGGGGAATATTCATACTGTGCACTTTATCAGAATCCTTAAAAACAGCTCCAGGTGACTGTGGTTTGATTTTTTTATGCAAGTGATTCTTAGAATTATCTGATACTGCATATAAACAATTACCTTGCTCCTCAACAGATTGCTCCATTGTAAATTGTTTACTTTTCAGGTTACTATCCTTTAAGAACTTATCATTTTCAAAGCACTCACTTTCCCCTGCTGCTTCCCTTTTAAAAGGTCCTCCTACAGTCTTCAAATCCTGAAGTACTTCTGTATCACTGACAGCATTATTATTATCTGTGCCTCTTAACTGCCACTTGTTTTTGTTCAAGACATGGTCAGATACTCCAGCTTGACTTGTACCTCTTTTTACAAAATCTAACGAATTAGGAGTCTCTTTATGTTCTGCAGCACTTCTCTTTGTTTTCATATTAATTTCCTGAGAATGAGTTAATGACGGTGTGTGCTCCTCTCTGCCTTCCACAGGTTTATCACTCTGTGTTTTGGAGCTCTCATCTTCTGCCCGCAGGCCATTGATCATGCTCGTTACTTGTTCTGTCACTGAGTCAGCCACAGAGTAGCCGACCTCGCCAACAGCACTGGCCAGGTCATCCACGGCACTGCTGAGTGTGTCCACCAGGGAAGACACAGAGGGAAGGCTCAGATTTTGCTGAAGGTTTCTAAAAAATGCCATTTGTCCAGCCTATTCAGCACCAGCTTTTAATAATGAGAGGTCCTCTGTTTCACAAACTGATATCTCTGTTCCTCCAAGTTCAATTTCAGAGCTATTTGCCTTTGCTATCTCAAAAATCAATACATTTACCAGGGGAAGTTGCAGATTTCCTCTTTTCATTCAATATGCATCAAAAATAATAACGAAACAACTAAACAACTATCTTGAAATGAAGCCACAATCAACCAGCAAAACCATAGTCTTTCATCAACTGCAGCATCAACTAGCCACAATAAAATTCATTACTTTCAAAAACAAGACAACTGTGTGAAGTGGATTTTTTTTTTTTAATTATAACCTGTGAAGAAGAAGTTGTGAGACATTTAAATTATATCCTTTAATTCAAGTCACACTAAAACAAGTTTCTAACATAATACAACACACATCGTGCAGACTTCTTCATCCCAAAATATTTGTTGTCTTTTACATAAGGTATTTTGGAATATCAAGACTTGTTTTGTACCAAAAAGGAAAGTTATTGTGACAGACAATTTCTGTGGGGAAAATTTTTTTTTTGCTTCCTAGAAAATTGAAAATAAAAATTTAGCTCCATCTTTTAAAGAGGCAGAGGGGAAGAAGGCCTCTTCAATTTCACATTCTGTTCTTTGGTGCCTGTCTCTTTCTCTCAAGTCAGCTAACAAAGTCTGTTCAATTTTCACAGCACAAAAGTAGAAAGAGGTTGTTTTACCAACCCTCAGTATCTTTTTCAAGGTCTAATTACTTTCATTACGCACGATCCTTAAAGACCTCATTGCATTAAAAAATATTCAATAATCTGCTACTGAGATATGTCATGAAAATTATTCTTTAGAATTATTTTGCAGGTGAATAAAAGCAAGACTTTTCCAAAAAGTATGGTGAAGGATTTTAATAGGCTGAGTGAAAATCCAATAACCCCATTTACAAATTTACTTGAGAAGACTTAATTATACAAAATCATGGGAAGTTTAAAATAAGTTCAAGAGTATTCTATAGTGCAAGAGAAGTATCTCCCCATAAGTAAATGCAAACTCTTTGATTATATAGCTGTTAAACTTCTGTGTCTTGTGGATACAAAGGTTTGTTCCTTTCCGAGTACTGCACAGTCACAGGAAAGGCCTGTGGAACATTGTTGTGCTACTTCATCCTTGTAAAAATGTGTATTCTTATAATTAACTTTAGTACACTGTACATCAGATACTTACAAAGTTTATCTTGTGAATTCTTTCTTGTAGTGTATCCTGAGTCGAGATCTGGAAAACCACTAACATTTTCAAAACACATCTTCTTATTAATATATAGGAAAAGTAGCAACATGAGAATAATAAACACCCCAACCGCAGACAGGAATCCAATGGCTTCAGGAGAGACTAAAAGAAACAGAAAGAAACACATTTTTAAAAACCTCATAGGAGTTTGTAAAGTTGCAGGATTATCAGAATTGATCATTAGTAAATACCTCGAAAGATGCAAATATATACACAAGACATAATTTAAACCCCACCACTTAAATTTGAGTTCAACATTTAATCATCTTTTCAAAGAACAGAAAAGCATCTGGTCCTAATCTGAGAGGGACTGACACTGTGAGCAAGAGGTTCTGATGGAGGTCTGATGTTCTGAGGTCTGTTCTGATGGACAGTCTCTGCAGAAAAATGGGGAGATTATCAGAAGCTGCCAAAACCAATGACTTCTGATGGAACACCTGAGAGAAGGAGCACTGGAAAGGAGCTCGGAGCACCCCATATTCCCGGAGGGGAGTGGAGGTTTGGCTACCTGGACTCAGGGCCAGGTCTGAGGTAGCGCTGATGGGGAGCGACTGAGCCCTTGCCCTGTTCACCCTGTTATGTTCAGAACCTGGCTCCTCTTCCCTCAAGGACCAGGCTGCTCCCTGACAAGGTACTTGATCAGCAAAAAGCCGAATGAGAAAAACCATGCATGTTCACTTGCATAGAAAGCAAGAAAGAGCTAAGTGAGATAAAAGCACACTTAACCAAAACCAGGTAGAGGGAAAAAAGGCCAAAGTAGATTGACATGTCTTAGAGAGTATGTAAAATAATGAAATTGTAATTGCTATTAAGCAGATAACTGCAAGGTAGTATTGGGGTTCTCTGACAGGTGTAGAATCTTTGATGTCCATCAGCACCTAAAAACATCAATTATATCATTTAAGACCATTAAAGTTTTAGAAATATGGTGTCTGCAAATGGATGTAGCAAATTGAAGCAATGGGGAAAGAGTATGCAAAGGACAGCTTGTTTATTTGGAAGGAGAGTGGGTAGAGAAAGGGATACAGAAGAGCGGCAAAAACAAGAGTCTAGAAATGTGAGAAATAATTAACAACCTACAAAGGCAGTTCAAGACCAAGAGAGGGCAGACCTTTTGAAAGGAGTGTACATGCCCAGAGATTATAATGCAGCAGGGCTGCTTCACTAATAAAGGCTGACAGGATGTCAGAGGGAAGCCCCTTGGGAAATCCAGTGGAGTCTCCACTGGGTCTACATCCAAAAAACCTGAAGTGCAAAGTTAAAAGGGTGACCAAATTGCAAATTTGTTTCTAAGTAAGGTGGGAGGGTAAAATGAAGGGTTATAAAACTGCAATTCAATAATATTTGGGTGCAATTTATAGGCAAAAATGTGATAGAACTAAATCACTACATGCAATTAACAACAGTGTAAAGCTATAATACAGAACTGTATATGATTCCTAGTGATATATAACAGATTAATTAATCTGTTAACTGGTTTACTAGTACTGTGCTGATAATTAAGAAATATTATAGGTTTAGTTATGTCCCAAATCTGCATTCTAAACAGGGAGAGTAACAGCTAAGAGTGGATTTTGTGGCCACAACACACAGATGTGCATCTTTCAGAGCTGAACACGACTGCATTCATCTGGAGGAAGTCCAAGATTTCACATACCCCTTTCTTCCTGCCAGCTTTGCAAAACTCTATACTCAACACAATAAATCCCATTCTTGGGGGTTGATTTTTTTTCTATTTAATAAAGATTTATGAAGCTTTATCAGATTTACAAATTCTGTTTTCCAAGTACTTGGCACTTCACTTTAGGACTATAACGGTGCACGGTATCACCTTTCACAATGTAAAAAGGAGCAGGATTAAAGAAAAGTTGGCAGCAGACTCTGCATTCTCAGAGATGCAATACAAAAGGACAAGAGGCAAGAGTCCGAAATAACTACAAGAGAAATTCCAATTGAAGATGAGGCGGGAAAAATCCAGAATGAGAGGGGTTTATCATGGGAACAGATTGCCCAGCTCACTTATAGAATCCAACTTCAATGTTATCCCTGCTTTGAGCAGAGGACTGAACTGCAAATTACTTTCCCAGGAGCTTTCCAAATGAAATCATTCACTGATTCGACATATGCCCTTTGTAAATCTGGGCTCATATATCTATGTAAAAGTACTGACTGAGAAACACATGCAGTTCCACAACCTCCTCAGCTCGTTTTGCAGGATGACAGGGAACATTTGCGTCTGTGGTGCTGTTCTTAAATTATTATACAGGTGTCTTTTAAATCTGACAAAGAAAGAAAGATCCAAAGAAATGTGCCTTTCACCATGTAAAATGAATTGGACAGATTTGCACTTCTGTTTTGAGCTGGACATCCAGACCTGTCTGAAACTGTGAAAATTATTTTTCTTCACTTTTTAGCTTTGACCAGAAGAGATCATGTAAAGTTTTGCCTAAAACCCTGAAAATTTTCCCATGGAAAGGAACTTCCCAATGATTTCAAATGAGATATCCTGCTGCATCAAGAGAGGCAACAAG
This sequence comes from Origma solitaria, assembly GCA_013397895.1. Taxonomy (NCBI): domain Eukaryota; kingdom Metazoa; phylum Chordata; class Aves; order Passeriformes; family Acanthizidae; genus Origma; species Origma solitaria. Next base: position 719,669 of record VZRL01003719.1, on the reverse strand, counting down.
GTAAAGAAAAGTGGATTTCTATTCTGGAACAGGGGAAAAAGTCACCTACATTTTAAAAAATATTTTCATTACCATGAACTTTGGCATATGTCAGGTGCTCATTTATTGTTTGTCAGGTCTCTATTGGCCATTTTCATGGAATATTCCCACACATGGGAATACTCTGAGATCTGACAAAAGCCTCAGTTTGTGTATATTAATTTTTGACCTCAGAGTTTAACATATTAAATTTCCAAAAGTTCTGCTGACAGTAGGCATGCTCCCACCCCTTCCAAGACTGCATATGGATAACTGAGAATGTCTGGGGCTATTGGAACAACACCCAGTTTTCTCTGAATTATTGATCCTGACCCAAAAGAGACTGGGCCCAGAGCAGAAAATCTTCATTCTTCGAAGACTTCCAGTCCTAATACCTATCAAACAGAGGCAGTGGCAGAAAAGGCAGAAAGAGGGAACTGCAATTCACCAGAATACAGGACCAGCAGATGTAAGAGTGCAGTAGAAGGTGGCACAGGTTAATGGTGTTCAGTGAGGAAATCAACATGAATTATGAAAAAGCTGAAACATCAATATGAGGTACACAGAACAAGTTCAAAAGCGATGAGAAGACAAAAAAAGAAGACAGATCAGAAGGCAGATAAAGATCACGGGCCCATTCAATGAACTATGAAAATGATTGTTTTATTATGGGAGCAGGCTGTCCTAAGCAACTTTGCCTGAATTCAGTGCCCACACTGCTTTGAGCAAGAGATTTAACTGAATTCCAGTCATGGAATAATTTGCAATAGAGGACAGTGACAGTCTCCTTTTAATAGGATAGGTGAACTGCACATCTTCAGGGAAAAGCACTCTCACATATGTCACATTTCATCTTTAAAACTGTAGGTTTAAATCGCAATCATTATGTTTTTACTTATGCTTGCATTGTTCATCAATTACACTGCTTTGATCCATCAAAATATGTGCTTAAGGAAGTTAACCACAACCTAAAAGGAACTTGAAAACTGAATACTTTGGGGTTTCATTCTCCAGTACTTCCTGGATACTAAGTAGTTAAAAAAGGCACTGTCTGCAAGCTTTATAGTTCTCTATGGAAACACAGTATCTGATGACATTTTTCTGGAGTGGAAAAAGAAACATTGGCTGATACTTTACAAAAAGAATGAAACTTTAGCTCCAGAGAGTCTAATTAATTATTTATGTAATTCAGTGTGAACATAGGACTTGAAAATTATATTTCTGTATCAATTTGCACTCATGTAAATAGTCTTAGAATACTTGTTCACAGATTAGGTAAATTATCAAGCTGAAATCCTGTAATGTATTACCATTATAAAGCCAGGGAAAAATATGTACTTCAATTTTACACATAAAATGTGTAAAGATTCCCATCTATGAATACAGGTTTTATACATCACATTAATCCTTAAGTTAGTTTCTCACAACTGAAGTGTCAAGCAGGTATACTTTGTAGGCAGAAAAAATTTAAAAGTTCTTTTTTGCATAAAAAATCTATGCCACATCCACACTCACCACCAGAATTAATTTGATTCAGAACATATTGTCATAAATTCTGATTTGTCTGGGCATTAACTCTACCATGAAAAGCGTTTTAAAAACTCTCAGAGGTTCCCAGTGGTTTCTTCTACTATCAGAAACCAATAGAAAAGCAGTATTTTCTCAAAGTCATATTTTAAATTCAAATGTCCTACTTGTATAAACTTCATAATTATCCTCAATTCTTAAGAAAAACAACAATCAAATTCTGAATTTATGTTTGAAATTCATAATAATATAACACAGTTTTAGACATATTAAAAGAACAAACATCTTACTACGAAGTTACCAAGACTAATTGAATTGCTGTCTGTGGAAGTAGCATAGAAAGTTATACTCATTACAGGAGCATTACATCAACATCACTTTAATTCCGTTTTATTGTTATCATCACTACAATCAGAACTATTAGAACACAGAAACTTACCATCTCTTCATCTTAAATATCAAATAAGCACCTCTTTCTCAATAACTTCCCTGTTAAGAAATAATTTTTCATTTCCAAAAGATGTTTCAAACTCTTCAGAAAATAACGGCATCTTCAAATAAATATGACCAAAAGAACAAAAATCCTCAGATATTTTCAATAGGTGAAATACTTTTTTATATTAAATTTAAAATAATTTAATATTTTGGTATGTATCTAGCCCCAAACTGTCCTCAATATCCCATCAATTATTTTTGGAGCTTTCACACTCCACATCATAGTGTTCACTTAGCCAATAATGTACAAAGCCACACAGTTATCTTAGTGATGTTTCAATTATTCATTTACAAATGCAATATTATCTCTTCTGTATACAAATTAAGTAATTAGGGGGTATGATCTGAAAAATGCCAACTACCTTTAAGATCCTAGCACCAAAAAAATTGAAATTAAATATGCAAGCTTGTTTTTATTTGTAACTTGGTTTTTGGGGTTTTTTTTTTACAACTTATTCTAAGATATTTTAGCCCTTTAAATTCTTATATATAGGACTGTTGTTTTGTATTTAGTCCTGAAGAAGAATGGTTTACCGTTATTCATTTTTTACATCATTACATCTTGACATTTCATGAAAATAATCTGTGCTGTCCAACTCACAACATTTTCATCCAAATGCTATTCACTGCTGCTTGTCACTTCTTTCCAACTTTGCCACTTGCACAAGAAATTAACATATTTTTAGAAAGCTGAGCAGGTTATTGAATGAAACAAGATTTAAGCCTTGATTGCCTTTTCTCCATGCTTGAATTATTTATCTCCAAAGAGGATGTATTTATTTCTCACAGACAATTCACGCCATAAGAGAAAAAACTAAACAAACCCCTGTACACCTCAGTCTGCTCACCAGTGAAATACTTTGGTCTGATTACTCAACATGAGTAGGGACTGTACTTTCATATGCATCAGTTTATAAGTAATTTTTTTTATTAGTTACATGGGATGGTCTCTTCTTTAAAAGTAACTGAACTTGAATGCTACCTCAGATTTTGCGCTCTTTCTAAACAGCTTTTCCTTGACAACGGAAACTCAATACACAACCTTTCACAGCAATTTGTGAATTCATACAGAATTAGTATCTTTCTGTTTGCTGGAGAAGTTGAAGAACCAACAAGTGATTAGGACATTTCTTACCTAGACAAAATGCTACACCTAGAGGGGGCAATAGTTTATCCACTATTGCATTAGAAGACTTAAAACATTAAATTCATGACTACCTGCACTGTTTCACAAACACGAACTATTTACTGCAGCATCACTATTAGAATGTTTTCCCGTATAAAAAACAGAAGCAACTTTACCACAAAAATTGACTAGCTGATGTTGCTGCTAAAAATTAGTGACAGACAATGAACCCTGAACATTTTACTGAACATGTCAAAAGACAAAATTCCAAACATATATCCTATGATACTTGTTTTATTCTTTCTTCTATCTCTTCTATAAAACATTGGAACTACTAATTCCCTTCTACAAATTTACCTATTTCCTTTAAGTTTTGTCAAAACAAACACCAGGAAGTCTTTTAGCTCAACTTAAAATACATAATTACATCTCATATAGCAATGCTTTTAATTTCTTTGTTACACCTAGGTGACATTGAAACTGAAGCTTTTCTATATAAAGATGCCACTCTCTCCAATTCAAACTTGCATTTTGCTGTTCTTATGGCACACAGACTTCTTACCTTGGCCCACTACTAATGGCTACATCTCTCAGCATACTACGCCAAATACATTTTATTCTGCCAGTCTTATGATGTTTCTTCCTCTGTGTTTGTTGCTCCTGCATCTTGCACTTTGTTGTACAACAAGTTTGCACTCTCCAGTACAAACTACAAGCCTCTGCAACATGAGCTACCTGTACTTCAACACTTTGAGTATCTACAACCAGGATACAACCATGAGTGACATGCAATTTCAAATGACTGTGAACTTGACATGACAACTCAATTCAATTTCAATGCAAAACTGAAAAGAGCAGTGCATTTCCTAAATAAGAAAATTATTAATAATTTTAGCAACATAGACCTTTCAGAAGTTTTTTAAGACAGACAGAATGAAATCATGATGAAAGTCCTTCTTTAACTTTCCATTTGGATTAACAATGCCCTTTAAATAGACCTTCCAAAGAAATACCGAGGAAAGAACAAAACTGACATTACCTGAAGTGATACATGATGCCACTTTTGGGTTAATTTCTAAAAAAAAGTCACTTTAAGCAAAAAATAAATGCGCTTGTTTGCATGAAAAGTTTACTAGAATAAGTGTATCATGAAAGCTACACTGCTCTTACTCAACTGTCACTTTTATTCCAGTGGAAATTTATCAGATATAATAGCAATTTTTTTTTAACATTCAGTTTATGTCACTTCACCCTGGCTGAGGGATAATATGCACTGTTATAAAGACAAATCAGAACTTATTTTACCCTTTTTTTTTTAATACCTAATTACAAGGACTAATAAGAAAAATACATTTTAACATCTAGATTCCAGGAATTCTTACACACTGGAAGAAATTCTGCCATGTATTTTAATTTTTGAAATTCCAAAATTTATTTTATTTTATTATGATCAAATAAATTACTTGACTAAATACTTACATCAAATAGAGTTCAATTACTTCATAAAATACAGCTTTAGAACCATAGAACATCCTGAGTTGGAAGGGACCCAAAAGGATCATTGAGTTCAGCTCCTGGCCCTGCACAGGTCATCCCCAAAAGTCACACCCTCTGCCTGAGAGCACTGTCCAAATGCTTCTTGAGCTCCGCCAGGCTTGGTGCTGTGATCACTTCCCAGGGAGCCTGTTCCAGTGCCCGACCCCCCTCTGGGTGAAAAACCTTGTCCTGATAGCAACCTAATCCTCCCCTGACACAACTTCAGGCCATTCCCTTGGGTCCTGTCACTGTCACCAGAGAAAAGAGATCAGTGCCTGCCCCTCCTCTTCCTCTCACGAGGAAGTTGTAACTGCAGTGAGGTCTCCCCTCAGTCTCCTCTTCTCCAGGCTGAACAGACCAAGTGACCTCAGCCACTTCTAACTCACAGTTTATGATAAAACCATCTTGGTTCATTAAATTAACTAATCACACACACAACTGCACACAAATACTTTTGGCAGCTCTAGACAATCTGCCTCTACAGATTGTCTTTTCCAGGATTCTTTCCCCTTTCTATTAAAATACCATGCTGAAACTGTCTTTTGGAGATAAATTTAATTACAAGAAAAAGAGGACCCTTGGCTCCAAAATACCGCTGATCTAAGAAAGAATTTAGGAATAACTGAAGCCATAGTTTGAGACGAAGATTTAAACTTTTGACAGAAATCTTTTAATTCCTAAATCCTTACATGCTGAAAAAGTTGTCAGCCTGCCATCCCTGCTGATTTACCAGTCCCTCAATGCCTTTTCTCTCTTACATGGAATTCATCTCTGATTAAGTAGTATCTCACAACAGAAATCTCTGAAAAGAAACAGTGAAGGAAGCATCACATTTGCCACTTGGAATAGACACTGATCATGGAATCATCTTGATTACCTCAAATCCCGATAATCTGCTGCAATTACATAGCATATTACATGACTATTATCCACGCAGTGGGTAAGAGAACAGCAGTGATTATAATTTTTTTAATGGTATTCTCAAATAATCCTCCCAAAGCAAAGGTATTAAAGACCCACAGGGGTCTAGAGACTCGCAGTTTAAAAGTTCATACCCATTACAAAGTAGCTCTCCACTAAGGGGAAAGAAAAATAATCTATGTAACAAAAATACTTTAAAACCTCATTTTTCCCTATCAGGCACTACAATTAACAACAAAGCATGAGACAATCCATGTAATCCCAAAGTAATTAACCAGGATATTCAGCAAAGTATTGTGTGGTAAAAATTATTATATGAACATGAGAACTTGAGTGAAGAAATGCCAGGGTTTGGATATAGCAAAGTTCTTACATACAAAACTTGCCACAGAAGAAAAGGTGCAGCCACAGTTGTGACCCCAGTAGCTGCTGCTTTCTAGAAGACCCCAAACACAGGAGAACATACAGAAATAATATTCTGTTTCCTGTATGGGCATCAGTAAACTCAAAGAAAAGGATTTACTTTGTATTAAATTATCTCTAATCCAAAATGTGTACATACAGATTACTTTTCCGACAGAGTGCAAAAATTCAGTATATATTCTGGTGGTGTTAATTCTAGCATTATTATTTTCATTTTTTTAACATGTAGAAATAGTTCTAAATATCTCCCAATTCTAAAAAGTTTAGTATTCATGGGATACAAAAATTTTTGGGGAAATAAAAGTATTAATTACTATTTTCTTCATATATTATAAATATAACTTTAATAGTTTAGACTTTCTTAATGAAGAGTTTTTATTCCTCATTGTAAAAAGAGAAAGTGCACTTTAGTTTGTACTGTCCAAATCTGAACCCCTAAATGAGCATAGAAACAACATACATTTGCATTTTACATTAATGTGAGGTTACCCAGTTTAAAGAAATTTGCCACCATCTGTAGCATCACTTTTCTCTTGATGAAGAACAAATAGTTCTACCAACTGGATGACAGCAGGGAGAAAGAGGAAAATTATTTTATTTCTTTTTCAGAGGCAGTTACTTAGTGTAGACTCCCATAAATAGTGTAAAATAACTTGAGTATCAGATGCAGTTGACTTTCAACATAATAATCTTTCTACTTGCAAAATGAAACTCATGAATAAATGTTATTTCTTTCCATTTGGATTAAATGCAGTTGGCATCTTAACATTCAGACACAGGCAAATGGATAGGGATAGTTGACCAGAACATTAAAGTGGAATAGTTCTACTCAGAACATACTTCTGACAAAGCAAAAATTCACACCTTCTTATCTTTTCAAAATTATTATTACAAGTGACATTTTTCATTGTCAGAGGAAGACATTGTCTTTTTGCAACTTCTCTTTTGCATATTAAAGAGACCACTTCTGTGCCATTATTAGTCACAAAGTCAGTTTGCTGAAGAATTTCCTTTGTTTGCAAGACTGCTACAACAATAGAAAGAAAAGAACATCTTGCAAAAGAAAAAAAGGGCTTAAAAATAATTTTTAAACATCTGTGCAACTCAGCCCTTACTCAGACACTCAATCTGCATTTCCATGAATTAAATACAAAACACACTGCTAAGTTAGAAGTATCACTATACACTACTTCAAAAATAAACAAGTGAAAAATTTTGGGTGAAAGAGACCTAAAAATAATATGGCCATATATACTTTTTCTCCTTTAATGTCACTTCCATGTCATATAGTGAATACGTAGCAAAATATATTAAAGAGGAGTTTCTTCAGTTACAGCTCAGTATCATAAACACTCATCACAAATCTGTCTTGTTTGTACAAACAGAACCTGAAAACAACCTTAATTAAAATATTACTAAATCTAACAACAGCTAATTCCAAGTCAGACTTGCAGCTGCACCGTACAGCTAAAAAAGACATATTTTTCTCAAGTCTGATCTCAAATTCCCTGAATTCTTTTCTATCCATAGCAAATAACTAAAGGAACAACTTAACACAAATATCCTGACTCTCTCAAAAGCAGCTGTATACTAGGACGATATCCAGCTAAAAGGCAAACTGCTAACTGAGTAGTTTCAGAAAAGCTCTGTCACCTTCTCTCGCTGTCAAAAACTAAGCAGGACTCTTCTTTCCATAGCCATGTCTTCAATTAGTTTTGCCAGACACTGAATATGTGTGCGTACACAAAATAAACTTGCATGAAATAATACAAGTAAACAAGAAGTTAATTTATAATAAAAGCAAAAATCTATTTTTCCTTTTTTCCAATTTCTAGAATTCAACAACGTGTAAATATAAAACCACACAAACACAACTATGTTAAACATAGGAGACACAAATTTCACTGCTTCCCTAATAGCTGATGATACATCTTTAAAGTTCTTTTTGATAGCTGGGAAGTGACTTGTTCAGTATTTTGTAGCTATTAGATGTTATATAACAGCCACAAAATACTCACATTTTCAGGACACACGCTCCCTATATTTATGCATTTAGAAGAAACCTCTTTAAAAATACATAAGAATTAGTTTTTAAGGCTTTCCAGAAAAGCCTATCAGTCTCCTTACTCCTGATCAGCTCTTTGCAGATTCTTCTCAAAAATGTATGAATCTGCTAAAAGGAAACGAAATAACAAAACTCTATAAAAGTACTGCAATCCTTCTTGTGCAGTATGGAAGAGGACCCACCACAGTCTCTCTTGGGCAACGACAAAGCTATAACAACATTATGTGACATGGGAGGAGGCCTGTGCCAGACAATTGCTACATTTGTGGGTAGCAAACATGAGTTCTGTATCAATGTCATACTGGGATCATATTTACACTAGAAGCGACACAATCTCAGCTATGCAATGAACATTATAACTGATATTTGCAAACCTTTGAGTCCATGGTTTTGACTAATCAGAGAAATACAAAACCTAAAAAATGAGGAAAAGTGAGATTTCAAGTTATTTTCATTTTAACAGCTGAATAATATTAGAGCAGACATTTGCTTTTTAAGGCTTAAGTTTTGCTTTTATTTGCTATGCCTTCAACTATAGCTAAGAAGTTTTCATTATGTTATTTGAGCTAAATGGTATAGTCAAATATAGCTTTGCAGACCTTTCCGGTCCCTTTCCACACTTCATCATCTGAAACTCCAAGGTTCTTATTTTCCTAGCAAAAAAATGAAAGGACAAGCAAGAAAAAGACAATTTAGGAATGTGTTACTTTGCTAACTAGAAAGAAAAATTAACCACCAGCAATAGGTGTTCTTCAAGTCATATAATCCCCATATAAATTGTAACTACATTCCATCACTTGAAACCGGAAAGTTTTCCCATCCATTATTCACAGAAGACACACGCTGGCTTGCATGCTTACTTTTCCCTATTCAGTACAGGAAAAATAAGATGGAACATTGCTGTTTATCCTATTAGTTGCTTCTCAAGGACCACGTATTTGGAAGGCCTACAAGAAAAATGCGCAGACAAGCAAAGCACAAGTGTACACTAGACGTCTCTAAAAACTCCAGTTACTTACTGCAGACTACTTACTAGCAATATTTCTTTCAGAGGTTCCCCACGGACACTGCAATTCTTGTCACAGGGCAGTCACAGTTACCCACCACTCCCTGGCAGAAAGCACCAGAGGCTTTCAGACAAATAGAAAATAGAGAACCATTTTGTCAAACACTGCACCAGCTCTCAAAGCCTCACAGACAGTATTCGACAAAAACGAGGGAGTGGATGAATGTCAGGACTGCTGGATTGTACTCTCCTGGTGCCACAGACACACAGACACCAGAGAAAAGGGAGAAGGGCACACTGCAACCTTAGCCAGCACCAGACAAGACTGCAGGGAATTACCCATATGTCAGTGTGAACACTTAATCTGTCCATTCAACTTCTACAGTGAGCTCACAGATGAAAAAATGGCTTGGCTTTCACAGCACAGCCAAGAGATGGGAAACTCCATCCTGTATAAACATGACATGAGTGCTCAGTGGCATTAAGGACAAAGCTGGAAGGTCGGATTTGACCAGTTTGAGACTGTGGGCAGCCAGGAATTCTCAGCTTGGAAATGCCTTCCTACTCTGAGGATGTCAGCAGAGATCTTGAGTCTGCACCCTTATCCTGGCAAGCAAGCAGGGCTGGACAACTGGCAAATAAAATAATCCTTGGGAGTTTGGCCTCAGTCAGACAATAAAAGCATCTTGAATGTGTATCAGATGATGTAAAGTCTTAGATAAAGTAAACAAAACTCTACATGACAGGAAGATTTGCAGTACAATGGCAAGCACCTTCTGCTTTAAAGGTACACAGCAAGAACGGAGTGAAGACAGACAAGAATGCACCAAATCCGTGCACTACAAGGAGAAATTTGTCTGTAACATAGGGACACAAGGTTAGAATATACATGCAAACTCATATGAACTAAAAAAGGAACCCAACATAATGCATGTATAAATGGCACTAAGTGGATATGCCTCTTTGAATCACATTTACCCCTAGGCTAACTTAGAACCACCAATGTTAACACACAGGTTCCATGCTACTGTTATTTTTAACAAAAAATAAATTAGATTGTATCAATGGCTAATGGAGCTTAGAATTCAATGCTCAAATATAACACAGAATCTTTAAAAAAACCCCACACGTCTTTTCAATCTAACTTCCTAGCAATTAACGTTAAAACCATACAACACTGTCTCCAAGAATGCAGAAAAATTGTTTTTCTTAAAATCAGTATGGCATCCTAAAATAAATAAGGATTAGCAAGATTAACAGATTTTGAAACTTTATCAGATGGCTTTCTGAAATTCCAATGGGTTTCACAATTCAGAAGGATAAACAGGACCTATTACAGAAGGAATACAGAGCACTGTGTGCACTGACGCATCTGTCAATGGGAAAACAGAGATAGCAATAAAAAGAAAAATATTCACCAAATATTCTCCAAAATGAGAAAGAATGGAAAAAAGCAAGATCTAAGTGATTCAGAGTTTAGAAAAGCAGAAAAATGTTTTTAGTTACAGTACTTTCAAACCACATACAACACTCAATAATTCTTTTAACAGGTATTTGGAACAGATTACTTGTGACCATAAAGCTATTTTGACCTTAACTGGTAGACTTAATTCTGAGGTTGGGCAATGTTAAATAAATGGTTCAATAAACCCAAACAATTTTACCAAAATGTATCAGTGAACGCAATGGAAACTAAGAGGACAAACAAAATTTCTTCCCACAAAGTATGATGTGGTTTGACAAGACTATGGAGCCAGTCTAACACCAAGTTGTCAAGAGTCTTGCAGCCCTCCTCCCCTCCCACCATACTTTCTTACTCCTTCCTTTTGAAAGCACTGAGATGCTTCTGAACCAAGACTCAATTCAAGGAACTAATCCTTGAAGAATTTTTTTTATTAGCTTTCAGATGAGAAGACAGAGATTCAACAGCAACACAGCAGGAAAGAGCACAGGGCTGCCAAAAGGGACAGAAAACAGAACTGTATCTAGTCTTTGTATCAGCTGAGCTGTTCTGTCAAGCTCCAACTTCAGTCACTGTAGCTGAGCTTTAAGGTGTAACAGCCCTCTCTGGAGCACAGCTCTGCTCCATGCTCTGTTTAGTCGCTGCTCTCCCTACTGATGCAGCTGTTTTCAAAGCAGTTTGAGTCACTAAGATCTCACCTGAAATCAGAGGCAGAGATTGCCAGTTCATTACATCAGTTTTTTTAAACATCCTCACAACTTTCTATTACTACTAAAAATCAAATCGTCCTACAAAAGTCTGGACAAAGCAAAGGTCAAAGTTTTTGTGGTTATCCATCACAGCTGAACAAGGTTAATAAATTCCTTGTAACTCAGTGAATATTGGAGGACCATGTTTTTCCTTCTTGTGAAAAATCGAATTTTATTTTATAATTTCACTATTTTTTCCTATTTACATTGTCAGCATCCAAAGATTCTGCAACACAAAGATGCAACACTAAGATCCACAAAAATCAGACCATAACAGTAGGTAGCAGATTTCTCATGAGTGCTATTCAAGCTAAGGAGTTCACTTTCACAAATTATTGCTTACCTTTTCTAATGCAGATCAGTTCATGTACACCACAAGTTCGTTCTCCACCTATGTGGAAACACATCATTAGAAAACAGCAACAAAAAAATTTATTTGGTTTCCTAGTAAGGCTTATAAACAGCGTAAAAGAAAGTTTCAAAACTCTGCCATTTAATAAAAATGCAGAAGATCGACTTAACAAATTTTCAACTCATACATTAAATCCTTTGGAGAAAACAATAAATGTACCTTTGGGCTTAATACTGCTTATGGCGGTACAGTTTGAAGAGCTTTACATTGAATTTATACAGATAAAACTACAAATGCAAGCACCTTAACTGAAGCCACACTAATGTTTCCCAAGTGTAAAACAATTTCCTGTTTGGAGGGAACTACCCTATGAAAGAGTACCAACAGAAGAATTGTCAAAATATAAAAAATATTTGCAATGTAATAGAATGCCAAAATAACATTATGATTACCTTCCATAGTTTAAAAAAAAAAAAAAAGAAAGAAATAAAGAAACCCTATAACAAAGGCTTGGTTTGCCTAGAATTTCTCCTTAAGATATTTTTTAAATTAAATAAAAACTGTATAGAACTTGAGATATTTATTCAAGAATAATAAAATTGTTGCTAGAAATACTAAGCCTCTGTTTACATTTTAATAAAAAGCATTTTTATCTTGGAATTGCAGCTTGTAAACAAAACACCAACACATAATATCTAAACAAAAAGTATTTTGGACTGATGTGCCCTGTGATCAAACCTCAAAATTCCAATCTACATCAAGCTATGGCTTCTCTTAAATACACTGTAAACCACTCAGCCTTTTTCCACTGACAACAAAAGAGTGCATGGATATGAATAAAGAACTGAGGGGAACTGCCTAGGTTTACATACGCAGGTCTCTGCAATCTCATGAAAATACGAAACAGAATTCCAAGACCTCACACAACATCTATTTCATACGCATTAATCACTCCTGGGCTCCAAACACTTCCAAACACAATAAAACAAGCTTCAGGTAACAAAATTCTTCCTATCTCAAAAATATGGAAATACATTATATAGCACTTATTACTCTCCTCCATTCCATAATAAATTAATTATGACATACAATGCAGCATATTATCACATCAACTAATAATTAAAACTCTTAGTTGGTAACACTATTGGATGGTATTGTAAAGCTTTAAGAAAATACCTGTATTTCTAGTTATGTTTACACTTTAAAGAAATAACTGTTGGAAATCCATATATTAGAGGGAGAAAGGATAAAAGGGATCAAATAAATGGAATAAAACATAACTCTTTTAAGATAAAATTAAATGTCTGTGAAAGTAAAAAGAATGCTCACTTCATGTCAACATACTCAGAAATATGAAACACAAGCTTCAAATATACTCCTGAATGGGAAATCAAGTATCAGTGAGTCTGAGAGTCCCAGGAGTTTTGTAGAGTCATCACCCTTACAAAAGCCAGTTGTAACAGCAATATAATTTCCTCTTTCCAGTGCATTCTAGAAACTGGACAACAACATTTTCATTCAGAAAGCATTTTGGAAGGAAAACATAAGGAAAATAAATTAAAAATATAATCTGCTTTTATAACGACAAGGCATTATAAAGCAAACAAACAAACAAACAAAACCCAAAACCAGACAGAGGAAGAAGATTATAATCTTCTTTAAAGTCATTGCAATCATTTTCAGGGTACAAAAGATAAACCAGAAGAGTGACTGAAAGTCTTCTCCCTAGAATTTTTCCCATTCGTTTTAATTCCAGCAGTGAAGAAAGAATGAAAATTACTGCAAAAAATAAACGTATTTTTCATTATATAGATGCCAGATAGTTAAAAATAAAGATTCACCTAGAACTGACTGAGAGAAGAGAGCAGCAATAGATTTTAATTATATTCACTGCTCTCAGTGAAATCAACCAGTTTGAAATCGTATCATAAAATACTAATTTTAGATTTGGATTCTGCATTGCTACCTATTGTTTTCTAAAGCAAGCTTATTTTATAAGATGGTGTTCCACTAAATAAAGACTTACATTAACGGACATGTTACTTTTATTGACCACAAGGCTACAAAATAAATTTATACCATTTAACAGACATTCAGTCAGGATTTTATTCCTTTCCATTTTGCTAGAAAATGCTGAATGTTATTTCTTTTTTTAATAGGTGATTTATATATTACTTTTCTTTCAAATTGCTTTTGGATGGAAATCAACTGTTAAATAAAAATACATCAAGTGATATAAAAGTTAAAGAAAGTATCTTTTATATTTTAAATTAACCACTGTATTAAAGACATAAAATTTTATCCTCAATTGACCTGGGCAGATTCTTCTTTGCCCCTATGGTCCTTAAAACTGTGGAACTAATACATTATTAACACCCTGCTTTTATTCATGGATTAACAAATAAACCCAAGTTTTTCCATCTTTCCAACTCCCAAGAATTCTCTCAGCTTTTAATAAAGTAGTCACTGAAAGAAACTAAACTGAAAATATGGAAACATTTTGCATGACAGAAGGATGTCAACCATTAATTTAGCATTTCAGTATGAAAATAGTGGGTTTGTGTTGGTTAGCCCACAAATCCCAAGGGTTCAGTGGCATGACACACTTAAATTTTATTTTTTAAATACTATTTTTAGGTAATTTATCCTAATACAGTGTTAGTTCGCCATAATGTTATGGTTAATTAAAATTTAAACTTGATTTAGACACAAATGATTATTAATTCCATTTCATCTTGACTATGAACATGATCTCCTACCTAAGATTTTAATATTTTAAGTGAGTTTTCATATAAAACTACAAAATACTCTGACCAAAACATAATCTGGGAACAGAAACAAACCCACCTGGGTACACAGAGTTCTTCATAATGTCAGACAATGGAAGTAAAATGAAAAATAACAGAAAATCAAGTAATTTTAGAACTACATATTCAACAAAACATTTTCATTTTCTTGAGCAAGAAGAACCACCTAGTGGCCCTAAAAATCTAAATCATTCAAATATTTAACACAAACAGAACAGCCAGATGTTTTTCAGAGGCAGCTGAAACACCTGATGAAATTTAATTTTCTCAATTTAAGACAAAGGTTTAGCATACCAAGCCTTTGTTTGCCAAAACTACTACGGCAACAAAAAGATGCAGAGATGTCATCAAAGAATTTTGTATTAACTGAAAATTTTACGTCTTTCTAAACTAGTACCATTCAAAATTCAAAGTTCTACTATGTTCAAACTTTAGCTGGAATTTCACTACTAGATGCTGATAATAATTGTCTAGGAAATTTAGCACAGGCATTATCACAGAGTGATTTAGGTTGGGAATGACATCTGGTGCTCTCAAAGACTTCAGAGCAGGACCAGGATCAGCTTTACAGGAGGTTTCCTCTGAGCCTCAACCAATTCTGCAACGACCACAATTCCAAGACCTTTCTGGGCACCACTGGTTCTCAAGGGAAATGTGTCACCCCTGTCACTGCAAGCGCTTCTTCCTTTCAGCCAGCCAGGAGTGCCCTTGCTGTAGCTCACACCCACTGCCCCACATGCCTTCCCTAGGCAGCTTAAGAACTCATCTCCACCTCTTAGAGCCCCTTGTACAGTGAAAGGCTGCTGTAAGAGTGCCTGTCAGGTTTCCCCACACTACACAAATGTATTTCCTAAGCCTCTCCTCATGCGCCATGTACTCTAAGTTCCCTCCCAGCTTAGTGGCACCCTGTTGAGGTCTCTCCAGTTTGTCAGCCTCTCATGCTGGATTAACACAGCTGGATACAGGCCACAGACACGTGGTCGGTGCATGTTCAGCTTGCTGCTCACCAGGACCCTCAGGGTCTTTTGTTCAGAGGTTCTGCTGGCCAGCCTGCCTGCAGCTGGTAGTGCAAGGATTGCATCTGGCCTGGTGGAAATTTCTGAGGTTCCTTCAGCCCACTCTGAGCTTGCTGAGCACTGGCCAGGTAGCAGCACTTCCCTCCAGCTTATTAACAGCTCCCTCCCTGGCATCATCCATAAACTCAGCCAGGGTACATTCCATCCCACCAACAAATACAGCACACAGTCCCAGTTCCAGTACCAAAACTGTGATGCAACTTAGGCTGTTGCCGCATTTAAAATTCACTATTCTTCAGTTCAGCCACAAATCCATGTTCATAGCTGCAGAACATTACATTGTATCACAAAAGCCTTTTGTCAGCGGGTGTAATTTTTCGGAGGCACTTTTTACATGATAAATTACTTTCCTGCTGAGAACTGTTTTTTAATTAGCATTTTCATAAGTTTGGACCACATTCAACAAACGTTTGCTTAACATTTTATTCAACAATAGACAACTATTTTTTCCCTTGGCAAACCCACGACATTCCAGTGCAGAACGACAACACTGAGCAGGCAGAGTAGCAGGAACAGGGTGCTAGAGTGCAGAAACATAAAACAGGATACAAGTGATAAACCCAATACAGTGTTAATGTTACCATGTCCAAGCATGTGGAAATGCCAATGCTTCTGCTAGCAATGCAGGAGACTCAGGAAACGCATTCTTATGCTAAGCGTTTCATTTATTAAAAAAGACAACTATAATGAAAGAGTTCTGGGTTCCATATACCAAGAAATCTACTTGAAAAACTGCCTCACACCATGAACTGAATTTAAGGAAGAATCTGGGTTTATATGAATGGACAGCTAACTGTAATGGAAAATAAACAAAGCTGAAGATTTGCGCACAACAGCAGCTCTACAGCTGCCATCAGTGTTTTTCCTAAAAACATACAATCATTAGCCCATCCTCACTCATGGTGCAAAATCACCTCTGCATTCCTTTAGCATCCTTTTTTTACAATTTTAGTCTACAAATAATACTCCATATGTAAAAATTGAAATGTTTAAAGTTGAACACTTAGTATTAGTCAAAAAGCAAACTAAAAAGCAAAAAACATCTGAATTTATAAGAAAGAGACATCAAGGTAAAAAAAAATATTTGCTACTTTATACACTTATTTATGTCTACATCTTTTATGTTTTGTGCAGTTTTGGTCTCCTCTGGATACCGCAACCTCAAAGAATAAAATAGAACCACAGAAGACACAGAGACAGGCCAAAAAAAGTCAATGAAAACAGTCAAAACACAAATGGTTTCCATATGAGGAGTGGCTTAATAGACTAAGACTCTTGGATCTGAAAAAGAACCCACAACAGATGGTGGACGTAGACAGGTGAATATAGAACCATTATTCACTGTCTAAACCACGAATAAGAGAAATAACTATCAAACTAAATTCGTAGCAGACATGTTCAAGACCAGAATTTTCAAAAGCAGAAGTCAGAAATCTGTGTTCTGGTTTTATAATACAAACTCCTACTGTAAAGACTGCCTTCTTTGCTAGCACTATAAAATGAGCCCAATCTAGTAATTTCTTAGCCTAAGGATAAGGTCATCTACCTGTCCTACGAAAATTTTTGGTTTTGTTATCCAACCATAAAAGTAGTGACAAACATTAAAATGTTTTTTCATGGGAAATATTTTCTTTTTAATTATACTTGTAATCAATAAGAACCAATGACACTGATCAATGAATTAGCAATCAGTGACAACTGATCAAGAATAGCATAGCCATTTCTGTTTCTCAAACAAATTTTGCATCCAAGCCTACCAACACTGAAATAAATGGAAGCATCTGTATGGACTGAAAGCAGCCAAAAAGAGATGGATTTTCTAAGCTAAGTCATAAAGTAGAGAGGTTATCTGGGACTTTCTCCCCTCATCATGAAAACAGTATCATCTCTGCTTCCTTTCTATTTCAAATGACCAGAATGTCTCTTCTGACAACTGAAATATAATTAGCACTAAAAAAATTTTAGCAAGTTCCTTATTTCACCTTTTTCCCAGTCAAGTACTTCTTCAGATAAGTCTTACTGGTGGAAATGAAGAAACACAGTCAATATAACTAGCAATAGAAACATCCAGCATAAATGGTTCAAATCTGACCTAAAACCTGTAATTTTTTTTAATAAAAATAGAAAGAAAACCAGTAGTCACAAAAGGAACTTCAATGAAAGTGACAAAAAGATTAAATATACATTGCCAAACAATGTATACTGCTATCAAATGTTCAGGAAATAAAAAAGATGTCAACAACAAAGCTGACAGCAAAAAAAGGATGAAAAATTAGTATGACTTTTAGCAAATTCCTACAGTTTTTAGTTAACATCGCTAATCACTATTATAGAGGAAAGTTTCACAAGAGAAAGTAAGCTGAGAAACATTTCTTCTTTTAAAATGACTCTATGATCTATGGAGAAAAATATACTCATAGAAATAGTATCAATAACTGGATTTCTCATATTTCAAATAATGCAGTAAGTTTGTGATACAAAGGGAAATTGCTACAAAGAATTTGTATTTCAAAAGACTCCATTTAGTAGGAAAACTGCTTATTTCAGCCTACAGAACAAAAGTACCTGTAAGATGTGTCAGTCATACTGAATTTACCCCTTCTAACATCAAAGATTATTCTCTGCAGAATGGGACCTATTAGTTCACAAACTCAATACTCATTTGCTGTCTTAGAACCAACTTTCAAAATCCTCCCAAAGTTTCCCCTTCTTACTCTACAAACAGATTTACACAGGAATCAGGAAACATATCCCACTCCAAGAGTGAAATTAAGAGGTTCAGTGATTAATTGCTGACTTGAAATCCACTTCTGCTTTTACATGCAACATAGGCCCTTGGCCTTATGCAGTTCAAAACCTGACAATATTCAGGAAAAAGTTTGAGACTATCAGAATCCCTTGCATCATTCATTACAAAAGCTGGAAGAAGTAGAACTGAATTAGGTTGAAGAGAGAATAAGACCTAATGGTTAAAACAGCTGAAAGTTCTCTGGAAGACAGCAAAACTCTTTCCTTTCTTAGATGTTCCCTGTATTTTGATGGCATATAAGCAAATAGTTTTAATCAGGTAGTGACTGTGTGTTAATTTTCCTGCATGCCCATCTTGAACACCAAGAACTCCTATTTGCAAAAGTGGTAGGCATTAAAAATTAAGAGAATTCAAGAAAAATTTCACTCCGAACACATCAACTGTTCTTATATTAAGTATGATAGCTTCATCTCAGCCCACGGGGAACATGTCAAAAAGAAGTCTGTAAAGCATTAGAGGTTAGGTAGGGTTTTTTAAAGAAGGTAGCCCCCTTTGTTATCTAAAAGATAGAGACCTACCAGCTTTCTTTATTTCAACAGATTCAACACTACAGCAATGATGATGTAAGACAAAGCCAACCAGGAAACAGGTAATTTTGCCTATGGCACAAGGTTTCACTGTCATCAGCAAATAATGCAGGAAATCATCCTTACAATGACAATACCAGGCAGCACTCACTGATTAGTTTCCACTACAGACACTGAAGGAGCATAAGACAGCATTAAACCAATTCTGTGTGGCTGATCCAGTATGATACCCAGACATGTGATCCACCACACATTTCACAAATGTGTTTAAAAGTGGGCCTAAGTACAAAATACGTATTCTTATATTTAGTCTTCATTAAATACTGAGGCTGCTGCTCAACCCCTGCCCTGGCTGCACAAACTTGGATTCAGAAGTACTACTGTCAATTCAGGTCAGCACTAACTTGAGGATCACCATGTCATCTTACACCCTTCTAGTACACACTGCAGTGACACCTGAATAGCCCAGGTAACTGGGAAGCCAAGATAAAACAGTTCCCCAGGCCAGATTCAACCTACAAGCTACACATGATACTCCTACTTAAGCTCTGTGAGCAGCTCATTGCTCTGTTGTTTCCTTTTCTAGATTCTGGAAATTTGCAACTAGGCATAGTTTTCATGTGACCTATATGAAGCAGTGTTCTAAATACTCTCTCTTTTTGTATCCATAAACAAAAAGTAGGTTCATTCCGTAATTTTTGTCTTTGTTTCCCAAGGAAATTAGGGTTATATAATTAAACAATTCATTTCCTGCCTCATCCTTGTTTACAAATTCTCTGGCTAATTTAAGACAAAATTGACAGAAAGTTTTACTAACTTAATACTCTTAGCATTTAATGTTTCATAAAAATTAGCAGTCAAATACAACACAAACACAGACCCCACTGAACAAAAGGACAATAAACACCAGCCGATAAATCCCCTCACAGCACATAGGTGCAGCTGCCTGCTCCAAACCAAAGAGCAGTAAAACGGGGAAAAAGAAGGGGACAATCTTCTCAGAAACATCAGAGATCAGGACACTTCACAGACACTCAGCAACAAAATTACCAAAATCATACATACTTGGCAAGGTCCTTGACCTCCACCTCAGGAATGAGAAGTGTTAAACTGATAGGATCACGGGGGAAAATATGGGAACCCATGTTCATTACTCTCATTACTCCAGCAATAACTCATTAGATGACAACACCTTCCATACTAGATTCCTTTATCTGTACAGCTCATTATTCTCTTTAATACTACTTCACCCTTCTTAGCACTAAACTCCTCATAATGGAAACTCTACAGAAGAGTTTAAAATAAAAAAGATTTAGCTCAGTCGGAAAAGGTTCATCTCCAGATGTATTTCGCCTCCTCAAGAAATGTAAACTTGTACAGCCTGTGCTACATTAGAGCATGTTCAAGTGCGGCCCAAAAATCTGGTAAAAGTAGATTCATGAGGATATACGAGACATGCAATTCTGCCTTAGGCTATAAAACATTCCACCTGTGACCTCTAATATTTCTTACCCTCCTCCACGCAACACAACGTGGTTTCCATTGCTAGCTCCTCACCCAAACCTCAATTCAACAGACTTCTCCTCTCTAAGGTAGGCACCAAAGCTTTGCTATTGCTCAAAAGAGGAGAAGCAGCACAGAGAAATCAAGTTAATGCCGCCATGAAGAACATTACCGCAGTGATGCTGAAGGATTCTCTGAAGTCACAGCTCAACTTTCCTCCCCACTCCCAGCAAACTGCCACAAGACCCCAGGCTTGGGCAGCAGTAGATGGGAGGATTTTAATCTCCAACTGCCCACCAGTCTGGTTTTACTACTGCTTTCAGTTTGGCCTTCCTCTCTACCATATTTGATGTCTCCCCATACACTCTCTGTAATTATCCTCCCCTATGAAAAAGTGGAAATACTAAGCAATAAATAACCTTGCATCATAAAACAGAGCTTCCAGTAAATACTAACTTGGTTTTGGACAATAACTATACAGAAATAAAAACTGCAAATACAATTCTTTAATCTCATTTGAGCCAAAACTTTCCCAGTTGTGTTGCCCTCTGTTGTTTCCTCATAAATCTGAGATTGCCTGACCTATGCAAACTGTAACCTGATGTCTTTGTAAAAAAATACAAAAGGAACATGTTTTAACATGACATGAACCTTCTAAAGAAGAAGAGGTGACAGTTCCTGCAATCACTAGATTAGGGCTTTGAACTTGGTCACATAAACATCTGTCAGTGAGCATAACAAAGCATTGACACTGATCAAAAGGGTCACTGGCCATAGCCAGTGGCACTCTGGTTCTCTGTAAAACTTAAGACAAAAAGCCTCCTTTTTATAAAAACTTTAGTGTTAGAGCACTGGAAGCTGGTATGCTGGCAAAGTGACACTGGAAATGGTACTTACAGATTTTTAAGAACAGACAAAAACAGCTAACAAATTCCATATTGATTTGAGCTCTTTTAATTTTGTGCACTCTTCACATCTATGTCCTGCTTTGAAGGAGTTTTGAACTATTTTATATTTATTCTTCAAAGAGAAATTTTCAATCTTGCTTATTTTCTCTGCCTCTACCAAACAAAAAAATTTTTAAAAATCTGGCCAAATACAGTTCCTTAAAACTGAGCAAAGTATTTTCTCTTCTTACTTAAATACATTTAAAAATTTACTTTGACACAATGCAAATTCTGTATTTCGACAGTTTAGACTAGAAATCCCATGGTTTGAGGCAGCCTTCAAGAACTAATATTCAACCCAATCAAATTCATCTCTTTAGACACTGCTGGCCAGAATACAGTACTGCTAAACAGTACAGTCAAGGTAAGGTACTGTTGAACAAACAGGATCAAGATAAGGAGAGCATCAAGATAAGGAATAAAAATTGTAACACCTACTAACAACTCTACAGCAATCAGAAAGTCAGTTGAAAACAAAGAGAAGGAGGCATGCCTGCTACAGGCAACAGCAGAAAAATACATTGCGTTTGCTGTCTTCAGGAAGAGCACTAAATCAAAACCTAGCAAACCACTTTCATGATTGGAATTCTTTATAATCCCACCTAACATTTAACTGTAAACTATGCACCCAGTTTTCTCAAGAGCTTGAGTTCCATTTTGGGTATTTCACATAAGCATCTGCAAGACAGTTGAGCTGTTTCTGAAGTCTGGCCATAATGAGAAATGTTACATTCTTTTCAAAGGCTAGATTGCTTTATTCATCCATGACTATTTGGTTTAACTTTTAAGAAGTAATACCCTAAATCCTCTGAAAATATTACACATGACTTTCACATATTGTGAATATTTTCAGATCCAACAGATCCTCACAGATTTCTGGGATAATGCTGCCTAAAATGAAAACAGAGACAGATTTTGAAGGATAATTTTTTTTTTCTGAGCTCTAGTTATGTAAAATGTCCAGACCCAGCAGAATTTTTTTGCCATCTTCCTGATAATAATAAGAGGACTTTTCAGCAGAAAAGAACCCAGCCAACACAAAGCTGGCCAGCTCAGACTCCTGGTGTGCACAGCTTCCAAGACAGGGTGAGCACGCAGCTTTGCTTGAGCCGTGCAACTTCTCTTTACAGAGGCCTGAATTACTAATCCAGGGAAATTGACAGCAGAGAAGCATCCCACATGCGAAACAAACCAGAACAGTTTGTTTCCCACACACACACTGTTTTCCTAAATCCTTTAAGTTATTATAACAGATGCTTTCAGAAAGAAACACCTCGGCCGAGGAAGCTGCATGCCTTAGGTCCTTGTCTGGCTAGAAATAAAGTTCTGTTTTTTCTTTCTAAGGATTTTTACCAAGCTGTAAAATTACTCTCAGAATCGAGAGGTTTCAAAGCAAAGCTCGGGAGCCCTGCCTTTGAAGATGAGCATCTCCAAACAAACCCAACAAGTGTCTAGTACATTTCGCTCCTTTGTTGTTGTTGTTTCTAAGTGATGACTCGAAAGATCTGCGGACAGCAGCTCCTGTGCAGCCTGTTAGCTCCCAGCAACCGGCGGAGAGCAGGGAGCATCCCTCGCCTGGGGACTCAGTTTTCAGAGACTCCGGGGCCAGGAGAGTGACAACGACTTTTAGAGCAGTTGGCAAAGTCCCTGCGGGGAGGGTGGACAGCGCTGCGCACCTCCGGCACCGACATTCCCGGCCCGGGAGCGGGGGGCCCGGCGGCCCGGGACCCGGCGGCGGTCAGGGGCGGCAGAGCCCGGCCCGGG
>VZRL01003719.1:646538-696542 GCA_013397895.1 Origma solitaria | reverse complement strand
CAAGGGCGACTCGCGGCACGGGGGGATGGATGGCTCCGTCCTCCTCGGGTCCCCTCCGCGGCGCCCACGGGCGCACGCCCGGCATCCTCGGGGCAGGCGGTGGCGGAGGAGGAGGAGGAGGAGAAGGAGGAGGAAGGATGCCGGCCACCGTGCCAGGGATTTATTTACCCCGCCCGGCTCCTGGGCACGGAGACAGGAGGAGGGAGCACCACACTCACCTCTCCCCCATCATCAAAGAGCCCTCGCACCGTGGCCCCCGNCGCAGTGGGAGCCCTCCCTCCCCCCGGAGCCGCCCCTCTCCCCGTGCCCGGGGGAGGAGAGGGAGAGGAGGGGGCTGGGGGAGGGGAGCGGTTCGGGGCGAGAGAGAGGAGCCCGTTATTGGCCTACTTACCATCAATCGCCATGATCCCCGGCGGGGTGGGCCGTACCAAGCGGAGGGAGCGCACGCAGGAGAGGCGCTGCCGGGCGCCGCGGCTGCCAGGCGGGAGCGGCGGCAGGGGCGGGGCGGGAGNCAGCCCTCGGCCCCTCACGGCCCCGCGGAGCGGAGCCTGTGCGCCGGGCGAAGCGCCGCCGCTGTCCACGGTTCTGTTCCCTGGGCTTCCCTCGCCAAGCCAGTGGCTGAAATGAAGCCCAAAGCTCCGAGGGCATGGAGTGTTAGCAAAGCCGTGCTTCACAGAATCACGGGATACCCTGAGTTGGAAGGGACCCACAGGGGTCATCGAGTCCAGATCGTGGCCCTGCACAGGACGCACGGAGAATCACACCATGTGCTTGAGAGCATTGTACAAAAGCTTTTTGAGCTTTTCCAGGCTTGGTGCTGTGACCGCTGCCCGGGGAGCCTGTTCTAGTGCCCAACCACCCTCCGGGTGAAGAGTCTTTTCCTGATATCCAACCTAAACCTCCCCTGACACAACTTCAAGCCATTCCCTTGAGCCTTGTCACTGTCACCACAGAGATCAGTGCCTGCCCCTCCTGTTCCACTCGCAAGGAAATTCTAGGCTGCATTGAGGTCTCCTCTCAGTCTCCTGTTCTCCAGCCTGAGCAGACCAAGTGACCTCAGCCACTCACAGTTTATGATAAAAGCGGCTTGGTTCATGAAATTAACTAACCACACGTGTAACTGCGCAAAATACTTGTAACAGCTCTAGTACTGCCGCTGCTGATTGTCTTTTCCAAGATTCTTTTCCCTTTCTTTTAAAATACCATGCTGAAACTATCTTTTGGAGAAAAATTTAAAGGGAATGGATTCTCCCCCTCTCTTTCCACTCTCATGAGAATCCACCTAGAATACCACATCCAGCTCTGGGGCCACCAACATAAGAAGGCTGTGGACTTGTTGGAGTGGGTCAAGAGGTTTTATTGGAGCCTCTGTTGCTATTCCTTCCTGTGTTCTATTTGCCACAGGTTCTTCCTTTCTGTTCCATACCTTTTCCTCAGCCCTGCTGCACTAATACCAGCCTCTCTGTCGCTGGTGGTCTGCAGTTATCATCCTGGCTGGGACATCTTTCTCCTACACTCTCCTCCTCGCCTGCCAGAAGCAGCAAAAGGATCATCACAGTGAGCAAAGGGGACCAGGTTTTGCAAGGCCCTGCAGCATTTACCACAAGGATCCAGAAGGATTTCTGAGCCAGAGCATGCATGGCTCCAGCAACTAAAAGAGGAAACTGCTGAGCAGATAGCGTGTATTATGGATTTTATATTGCTATATTTTACAGCCTGTAGGATGTACATAAAATTCTGTTACTGTGACAGAAAGCCCTGCTAGCATTTGGAGCTGGAAGGAAACACATTACTACATGCAAACAAGTTTTTCATACATGTGTAGACTGGCCAAATATAGGAAAATTTTCACAAGATGATAAGGAGGAATACCTTTCGTACCAGTATCATCTTTCTGCCAAATGTTAAGTCACTGTTCAAATCCTGGAAGCATTAATCCTCTTCAGCCTCACAGCCTTCAGAAATCTTTTGTCATATAGAAAAATCAATGTGTTTTCTCAGTTTTGTTCTTCACCTCAGGAAAAAAAAAAAATCAACTTAAAAGTGAGGCATTTAAAAGCACAGTCAGCCTGAGCAAAATGGCTGTCTTGAAAAACACAAGTCCCAAATGACAGACATATGTCCAGACCAGAACCAACTGTAAAAAGGACCTTAAAAGAGAAAATGTCAGAAGAGCTTAATGGCAAATATATTTCTCTGTACCAGCACTGACATTTACCTCAAATACCCTGATGATTTTCTGTTCTTCCTCTTCCTTCCATGCCTTTTCTTCTCCTCTCTTGCTCCTAGAAAGTGTTCCAGCCGTGAAGCTTTCTGTACAATTTGTGTCGATGGCCATCTTTCTGATGATATTACTGTATTGAGCACAGGGATGAAGATTCCTGTGGGATCAGGTACATAGTCAGAGTTATTATTCTTCTCTGCTCTGTTTTTTATTTCTCCCCCTGCTTTTGGCAGCATCTGCAGTATGAAGGAACTACCAGTCAGATGCCATCAAATCTTTTCAGGGCACAGACATCTACCCTTACAGAATCCAGCATACAGCTTTTGAGATGTTTAAAAAGTCATCCAAAATTTTTGGAGAGCCTCACATGTCATCACGATTCCATGATTCATGTATGCAATTAACATAATGGGATGCAGAAGTTCATGTCATTGGGCAAACTCTTTTTGAGGGTGAGAAATGAACCTGTGTTTGTGAATTAGTGACACTATGATTGCAACTCTTAGTCCAGGGGTTTGGGTTTCAAAACACAAAAGAAACACTTAATTTCTACAAAAGTAATGAAAGCTCAGTTTGGAAAAACAGTTTCAGGACAAACATGATTCCACATCAACAAAGAGATGGTGTGAAAAGTATGTGTAAGGAACCAAAACATGACTTTTCAGAGCTATGCTGAATCAAATCTGTTCTATTTGTGCTTAAGTTTCACAAGTACATGCTTAAAATTTCTAAGCTTTATTCAAACAGCAGATACTCCTGCCCACCACCATAACAGTCTCTTTTTTTTTTTTCAATGTTACCAGGAGGGACAAATCTTGAACAAACTCCCAAAATTCAACTATTTAAATTTTGTTCCTATGGCATAATTGAGCCTGTATAAGCCATAGCTTCATCCATTCCCTGCATGAAAGGAGCACAGCTGGTCAATTGGGATGTGTCAGAAGCTTTCTACTGAATCCAGTGGGCAATTCATTCTGCTGGAAGCATTTACATGGGATCCCACAAGTATGCCCTTTGCAGAAAAGTACAGCTGCACACAAACATGACTACAGCTCAACTCCAGACCTTAAGTAAAGGTGGTAAGTCCATAAGGTACAAACAATTTACAGATTATCTAGAGTTCCTGTGAAAAGGAAGAACCTATTGTGACAACAGATTTGTTGACAGCAATACAGCAATCTGACAGGTACAGGATAAATTTAATCCCATAAACTCTAATCTTTTCAACAAAACACAGGAGAAACTTCTCCCACTGCACTGATGTGAAGCCACTTTGGCAAGTAAAACCAAAAGCTGCTGGAAACTTTGGCATGAGTGCCATAAGGGGGGGGAATACATTAAAGATACATTTAAGATGTGATCCTTGCAAGGATTTTCTCTTCCATCTTAGCCATAATCTTAGTATTAAACCAGATACAAGATTATATGCTTCATGAAGACTTAGAATAGATGAAAACCATAGCATGTATGATTGAAAAGACTAACTGAAGGGTTAGAAAACACAGACTATCTGTAACCAGAAAGGTTGAAGCCCTAGATTAGTAAGCTGTTAATTAAGATGCCAGACAGATAAGCTATCTATAATTGCCATGATGTGAACAAAGTGAGTTCACGATTGAACGAAGAGTGGAAGAAAATTTCCAACAGCTGGATGTAAATTTTCCAGTGGAATGTTGCCATTTCATTCAGCTGTAGGTACTCTGCAGAAACATAATGATTTCACAGAAATGCCATTGGGGAAGGGGGCAAAATATGCAAGGTCTGACATTTCAGAAAAAAACTTTTGCTCTCAAGACATTTTGTTTCATATTATATTTTAAGATAATAATGACATTAAAATGAACTGGTTTGATTTTATCAATATAAAATCTTCTAGTTAAAAAGTTGTGCAGCTCCAGGGTATTCTACCCTTGCAGATTATTTAGAGGAATGAATGAAAAAAAAAAACCAAAAACCTGGTGCAGCAGTATTGAAGAGACAAATAGACAAACTCAAAATGTCTAACCCATAATGTTGAAGCTAAAACATGACCTCTGAAACATCTTCAAGAAAGATCTCCAAAGATATTATTATGCCAGCAGATGAAAAGATGGCTAAGAATTATAATACAGTGCCGTGTTCTAATTGATTTGGGATATCAGTTTACAACTTCCCGTAAGAATTTTTGGCAGCAATTTTGTGAACACTGCCAATCAGATTTGCAATCAGATTAGTTTCGCATGCACAGTGTTCTTTATTGGGACATTAAATACGTGACCTTTCAACATTAAGGTTTGCATTATCAAGTTTTTTGGCACTAAGTGAATAACCTGTGACTCCTACTTAGCTTCTCATAGTTTTTGAAAGCTAGGAAAGACAGCCTGAGCTGTCCGGAATTGCATAGCTACATGTAGTAAGAGTGATACACCAGATATGCTTTTTGGAAAAGAATCATAAACCTGAATCTTGAAGCAAATTATTTGGCCAGATAATACTCAGTGTGTAACTTCGTATCCATGAATAAATGATTGAGAAACTGGAAAATAGTGTTTCCAGCAGCACCTTCCTTCTGCCAAATTTGGGACTTCACAAGGTCAGATTTCCAACTGGGATACAGTTGGAAAAGGTCCTATGAGCTAAATCAAAATGCAAAGTTATTTGTTCAGATTCACATTGTTAATCCATGGGTAATGCATCTGCTACAGAGATAAAAATTGCAAACATAAATAAAAATGTGATTTTTTTATGCCTAATCATTCTAGTGGATATTCGGTTAGCCGTAAGTCACATGTAAACTTCAGAGCTGGATGAATAACATAATGACTCTTACTGGTACACTCATAAAAACCTTAACTGGCTCAAGCAAGCAAAGTCAACATTATTCCACTGTGTTTCCTTGCACTGTTCCAAAACAAAAACCTCATGAAGATATAGCTAGGACTATTAAATGCAATTCCAAAGAAATGTGCCATTCAATGAGCACATGTGCTCACATAACCTACAGAAATGGTAAACCAAAACTGGGCAAAAAGTCATATGCCAAATTCATGCGCAATCCATTCAGACGGGCCAGCTTTTCCATGGGAAGCTGAACTAATGAAATGGGTGTCCTGCAGGTGTAGTTCTGTACCACTTATCTCCATCCCCCCCCAGTGGGACATCTCTAGCTTCTCCCCTAGATATCCTCTGCTACATTCCCAGTGTTAACAGGATGTGTTGCAGTAATTCCAGAGCTTTGCCCAGGCAGTTGAAACAGTCGAGAAGCTGCCAAACAAAAGGTACAAATGATGAATTGTCAGAATTGCTTAATTTTCCTGACCTTTTCTTCAATGGGGGCACTAGTTTCATTCTCTTTCCTCTATACTGAAGTCAGTTTCCATGAAACTGGGAGGAAACTATTTCTGGGATCTTGATGAACTTGACCGACTGTTCCTAAGCTGAGGCTTCCCTCAGCTTTCCCAGGTAGAAGCATTTGTCAAAGAGAACATGTTCACATAAACCTAACTTGCTTGGGAAATCACATTAGAAATCTCAAAGCCTTCACAACTCCAGCAAAACATGAAAAATTAACAATTCAGCTACAGTTAAAAAACAAAGCATGCATTTTAATGCAAATTAACAACAAAAAACCCCCGTGCTCTTTCAAAGACAGGTATCACATGTGAATATCCCAACACACAAATGGATGCGGATTACTATGCTTTCTTACAAAAGAGTTATGTGAATATCTAATTAGAGAAGCCATAGTATAAAACAGTGATATGAAAACAGGCACATACACAGTATGAGCAACCAGCCATACAGAAAGCCACACCTATTTTTAATGGAAACAATCTTCATCAAAAAGCCATCAAAGATAGTACCATGGAACAAAATCAAATTCAATCTCCGTTATTCATACTTAAAATATTAAAAGGGGATTGAAAGATATGATCCAGTTCTCCTGGAGAGCTATTTTTAGAAAGAACAAGGTCCTGGATGCCAGCAGAGCCTACTGGTCTGGTTCATGCCAGCATAAAATGAGTGACCTTGCTGTCACAACCTCATCTGATAGAGATGAGAGGCTGCAAATGGTGTGAACACAGAGGCTGAGCTGCAACAAGCTGTAAAACCACAGCACATATAGAGGCAGACTTAAAGCCATCACAAGGTTGGTTATTAAAACATTTAAATCTCAGATTGCTTGAGCAGTACAGAAGTTCTTCTTGTCAGGGTGTTCTTGAAGTTGGTTGCTCACCAACTGGCACTGAGAATCTGAGAGTGGGAGAGATTCTCTTCCCTGTGGCCCAGGCAGCTCGGAAAAGTGGTGCATGCATAGGTGGTGGTGTCAGCACAGAGAGTTAATCACACTGCCAAAGAAGAGGAAGCGATAAGAGATTCACAAGGTGGTTTACAGCGTTAGTTACCTACAGCATGTGTGCCAGTCCTGGTTTATTGGCTAGCCCTGGCCAAACCTACCCACAGTTGCTACTCTTGGCTAACCTTGACAAAGTCACTCCTGTTGCCATGAAACAGCTTCCTTCACACCCACTCTTCATCTCCCTCTTATTGCCTTTAGTGCACTCTGATCCTGTGCTTTGCTTCTCTGCCCTCCCACCTGGTTCGCTCAAGCCGCCACTCCTGGATTGCACTGAGTATTTTTGTGTAGCTGCTCTGCATGTAAAGGAGGCGAAACTGATCTCTGTAGAGGAGGGCGACAGTGTCTAGCAACAAAAGAAAGTGCTTGACAAACACTGTCCCCTTAGCAACGGGATAAGGCTCTAGCTGCAGCCAGACCTCTTAGGGTCTCTGTGGAAGGAAATGGTATCCTTAACCATTCCTGCTGGGAGGCTTGTGCTAAGTGTATAATCTGCATTTCATTTCTTTGTAATTGCAGTGACTTACTTTGTATATGTTCCTGCACAGCTGAGAGCTCCAGCCTGTGGAGCACTCATTGCTTCCTTTCCCACTGAACTTAGCCTCCAGGAGCAGTATTGTAAAAATATTTTTACAAGCAATAAGGGTTCAAAAGGCTGCATCCATGTAATTTCATGTTTCTTTTTACAGATAAAAGCTTTAGCCTGGCTTTTAATTATTTCAAATATTTCTAAGTTATACAGCAACATAGGATCTACTCTGATTTTTGGAATTAGCAGAGCTGTTCTTAATGCTGTTTCTGAACATACGCTCTGTTCTGACTTTTAAAATAACTACCAGAATGTCATTCATTCTGATAGCACCACAAATATTCTATTGATGCATTAATGACATTTCTGAATCTAAAGAAAAAATTTTTACTAAAAATATATGAGACCTGCAGAATTGTTAAAATCACTGTTAAATGCAGGAACCTATTTAAATACATTTTTTGCTTAACATTTCTATTGCCTAATGGGCTTCCTTCCATGAAAAAAATCACATTATGTGTAAACTGGAAATATAGTGCTGATTCTTTTAAAGGTTGCTCTTTTATACAGCTCCATCAAGATTAAGAATTCTGCAGAAGAGTTGTAGAATCACAAAGTATTATTTGTGTGAGGTACTCAGGCTTAATCTACATGTTCAAGATAATTAATAAAAAGCTACTGAATTAATTCTTTAAAACTATTTTCTATTTGCTAGATTAAGCATGAGATTTTGAAAATTGCCCAACTTCCACTCTGAAATTTAGCTGTTATTTAGCAGAAGATTTCACAAAGTTTTCTGAAATGCACATACTTATAAATGGGAAACTTCACAGAGGCAGAAAAAAATTTAAAAAAAAGAAAACTTGGTAACAAACTAATCCAAGGTTAATTTGCCACCCTGGTTTGTAAGCCAAATGGTTTCAAAGCAAATCAACCTGCTTTCTCCTTTTCTAAGATCTAGCTTCTCCCATTAGGAGAAATAAAGTGATGTATATTCCAGTTTGACCTCCTTAATTCCCTTAATTATCCTACTGATCCTACTGGTACCCCATGGTAATAAAGGATTTGAATACTTCAAACTTACATTTAAATGAGGAGGTTATCCATGGAGAAATATCTTCTATCCTAGAAGAGCACATAAGTAAACATGATTCCTCCAGGGCATGATGGCTCTAGAGCAGGATTGGTTTGGTAGGGGAAGGATGAGTTGTATTTGTAGTGCAGGGAACCATATGAAGGGACAGTGAGGTATTAGTCATATGACTTTAAAACCTCTGTTTCTGTTTGGTGTGAGTTTGACTTAGTCATAAACTTCCTTCAGCTATCTAGATGTTTTCCCCTAAAAGTTGTATCGTAATTTCTCTGCTTTTCAAAAAGTTGAGTGCAGACATAATAAAATAAAACTGTTTCATTTCAGATGTATTAAATGACCATCTAGTATTCACATCTTTTCTAAGAGAGGTAGATACACAAGTGTCTTTGGGGAAAAAATATAATAGAAAATTCAAAGGGTATGTAAAAAGCAGTCACAAACCCACAACAAAACTTAAAAAATATTTATCCTAAATCCCAAGTTACTGAGCGGGTTTTATCATTATAATATTCTTAAAACTGTGAAGCAACAGCTGTCTAGAATAGTGCTTTCTAACTTTCTGCCTTCTTTGTCCCTTTCTAATATTAAACTTCTTTTTCATTCTTTCCAGCTACACATTACCCGCATCTGGAACCCCTCCACTGCTGATCCCAATCTACACAATTACTTTGCCTTGGCAGTTCTTCTTGGCTCCCAAAAATGTTTTCAGTCCAAGTGAAAGCTGTATTCTCCACCACCATTTTCTTTGCCAATTCTCCCAAAGTCATTGGTCCTTGTTGCTGGTTATCTTCTGTGTACTCCATTGCCTCTCCTCTACACACACTTTTGCCCTTGGTAGGTCGTTCTTTGGCTCTATGTTTCATTTGAATCTACTCCCAATATTCTTCCCACTGCAGCCTATGTGACTCTCCAACAGAGAAAGGTATTCCACTGGAATTATATCATTATGGTTTAGGACAGGATCTGGCCTTCCTTTAAGTTACTTAATGAGATTAATCACTCGTTGCATAATAGAACATTTTATTCAAAGAGAAATCAAGTTCCTTTGGTTATGTCTTCATTGTATCAATCCACACAATACTATTGCAAAGAAGGAAATGAAATGTCCTTTACTTCAAAGAGCAGTAACAGTATTACAGAAGCTGTAACCACATTGCTCAATAAAACAGAACCAGGGACCATCCCATGGTCTGAGGTCAGCTGGCACAGCCTGGGTGTCTCCACACTGTGCACGATTCTGGGTTCTTTTTTTTGTCTCATGAGCTGCTTCTGTGGTCCTATGACATTATTACCGTATCCATAATTTTTTTCTACTCAGAATGTCTCAAATAATTTAGGAACTACATATAGTCCACCAGAGTGTGTATTCGTGGCGTTTATTGATATATGGGTAGGTGTTACATGCCACTGGGCATGTTATGATGGTATAAGAGGTAGTTAAGACTGAAAAGTCTGCTGGGAATGTGTTGGAGAACTATACAGGTTGCAGGGACATGGTACAGGTTTTTCTGTATCCCCAGCGGCAATTTTGGTGTGACAAGTCTTACAAGCATTTTTTGAGGCTAAGATCAGTATTCCCTGAAGCCGGGCCCTGTGTTTATTGGGTGGGCTAGATGTACTATGTTCACTTTGCCCAGCCATGAATATCCAATAGAGAAGATTTTTCTTATACTAATTCAATTATGTAAAGTTACACATTACAAGTTGTATTTCAGGGTATAGATAACACAATGATACTGGTACCAGGCAATTCATAACATGGAAGATGACACCACTGTAAAACAATTGCTTATTCTCTCTGTGGAAAAGTTGCTTCCATAAGCCATCAGGGAATTTATTTTCAAACAGATGTCATATTCAGCAATGTTTTTCTGGTGGCTGAGTTCCCTTGGGTTAGGTTTGGCTTTTTTTGTGAAAAGTGTGCTGGTATTTCAGTTACATGTCTCTAGCCTAAAATATGGTTTGAAGCAAGTACTTACTCATTTAGCTGTTAAAGTTGATAAGATTCACAATTCATGAACTGTGAATTAATAAACAAACTGAATTAATGAATTTCCACAAATTGATAGACTTATATTAAATGAACTACTGTGCAGACTGCAAGAGACAATGGCATATGGGGCCTGATTTTGCATGGAAACACTGCCACTAAACTAACTCAATGTTGCTATCAGACACTGACATAGAGAAATACAGCATATTCAATCTAGGAGAGCAGTGCTGCCATTTAATCCATCCAAATTCCAAATGGCTAGTCCTACTAGGCCTTTTCCTTGGCACAGAGCACAGTTCTCTTAGGTGAGACAAACCTGCTCAAGGCTAGACAGCCGGCATTCACATTGAAGTTTTTTGCTGCAGCGACAGCACAGCCAGCAGAGTTTAGAGCTTACATTCTGACAACGTGATGAGTTACAACCACAAAATATTCTTGGTTGATTAAAAAAATAGTATGTAGCTAGGGTACCTGATGATTATTGAACTATAAAAGCAGTGAGGGATTTTTGACTTCTCATCTTCCCTCACTTATCAAACATGCCCATTAGGACTATTTCTTCCCATTGTCACCAACTTTATAAAATTACCCTGCTTCATTTTTTCAGCATACTAACACTGCAGCTCACTGGAGACAATGCTGTTGCTCCAAATGAGAATTAGGAAACTAATTGTCTTTTTCAATAGTGACACAATAGAGGACAAATGGCCACAACAAAATCACGACATAGCCTCCTGCAACTCATAATTAACTTTTCTTTGGAATGAGAGGAACATGCTGTCCTGTTTCAAAAATAACAGTGTGCTTGGTTGTGAGCCAGAGTCTGTGATAAATACATTTCTGATTACAGTCAGCAACTTAATTTACAAGCATCTGATTAGAAGGCAAAAAAAAAAAAAAAAAAACCTCACCAAAAAACAATCTTTCAGAAAATATAGTGATATAAAAAAGACAACTGTGATCTAATGCACTGAGCACAAGGTTGGAGTCATAAGACTTGGTGTTCCCACTGCTGCCACTAATCTGCTGTCTGACCATGAGCTACTACACTGGATGTCTCTATCTCAGCTTCTTTGAGTTGGTAATTAGCTATCTCTGGGCACACCTTAGAGATCAAGGCTTCAGCTATGATCTATGGATAAAACATCCTGTTTATATAGAAAAAGGTTCCAGAACTTTAAGGACAGGTTTTCACTTTCAACAGTTGAAAGTCCTTAACTGAATTATACCCTGTCTGCAGGTGTTTATACTGTGGAATTTTGGCAGAATGACATGCCCACACGATATGATTAAGGGCACAGGAATAGAGATAAACCAGCTTTATGCAAAATAAGATCCATGCTGTACATGACCCACTCACAGGCCTTGCAACAAAGTATTCTGGTCTTCTGAAAGTCTGCATTTGTTCCCAGCCAGCATATTATATCTGTATCAGATGAGCCAGATCAGAAAAATGAGCATCATTTATCTTCCAAGTTAATGATCAGACATTTATATTTAAAGATTATATTACACTGCTCTGTGTCCCAAATGAGCAGCAATATGTGATTGAAAAGACAGTATGCATTTACGTGCTGATGTTCAGTGGGCAGAGAATAGTCCTGAGTGAATCCAGTGATAAATGTCTCATTGTATTAAAAAATACATTGAGCTGTAACATCAAAGTTAACTGCTAACCCTCTAAAACTTTCTGCTTCTGGAAAGGAAATAAACATTTGTCACTGCTGCCTGAGAATGACCATATAGCCTTTTTACTAATAACTCTAATGGGGTGAGCCTTTCAGCATGCCATTATTTTGGTTACCCAACTTTACCTGTATCATCTAGCTTTCAATTGACTATATAGTCACCAAATTTAAAACCTTTAGCTAACATTTTCCATCTTTAGCTTCAGCTTGGAAAAATTAGACAAAACTTCTACAGTTTGGGAGAGCACGTTTAGGGGAAAAGATAATTTCAATTAAGCTTAGTTATTAATGTTTGCAATTCCAGTGTCTACTGGCTGTATTACTTCCTTGATTCAGTATTGGAATTTGTAACAAGTCAAAGTCTCAGTCCAACCCACTTTTGTGGTCCCCTGGAAGCCATAGAAAACATCTTTTTTAGGTGCTCCTCATACAGTTGATAAGGGAAAATTAAAAATAAAATCGATGGTTTGTTTTACAATTGTTCTCTGGAACAGTTTTTCATGAGTTATTTTTCCAAATTTTCTTGACTTCAAAATCAATTTTTTAAAATGTTATTGGAAAAGGTTTTTGTTATGTTTTGGGTACTAAAGAGACAGAGAGAGAAAAAAGCCGTGCTTGACTTTCATATGTGCATAAATTAAGATCATAAAGCAAAAAAATTCAAAGGATCTGACTTTCAAGCTTTTAGATGCATTATCCCATCTGGCTTACATTTTGCCGAGAGAAATGGATTCTGCTCTCTGGGGACAGGGAGAGAACAACATTTAGGAAGCATGTTCAGCAGAGTCTAACCAAGCTTTGACCTGTGAAGCTGTGCTTCCACACTGATCCATGGTGACAGTACAAAAGAGTGCGTAGGAAGCAAGAGAAGGTGTGTGGTTTATAAATCCATGCCAGTGCCATTCCACTGGCAAAATCCCCTCCTGGGGAAGGGAAGCTGTTGCAGAAGCTCCTGCATGCTGAAGGCTGCAGCTGTGTGCATGGAGTACTGATGCTAAATTTGCCCAACCTGGGAAAAGATTGGGGGTGGCTTGATCACCAGCACAGCATAACTCTGCTGAATACTCTCATTTGTGCCCGGGGCAGTGATCAGAATTAAACTCTGAGCACAGAATCTATTAATATGAGTGGAGAAATAATCGGTTTATTTTCTAGCACATGATTTGGAGATATCTGAGTTTTTCCACCGTGCTTTAAGGTCCTGTTGCCATAGTAGGCATAGAAGTTCTGAACAATGAGCTGCTGTTCAAGGAAGGGACTGCGGAGTTACAGAACAGTGGTTCCAAAAAGGACTCAAAGGCAATTACAGAGGCTGCAGGGAAATGAAATAATTTTTCTTTTATCACAATGCTTGCCATTTCTGTTTTGACACTGGTGGCACAAGAATAAGTGCCAAGAAAAGAAATTTAATCTACATTCAAATAAATGATTTTTTAAAAGACAGATCAAACCATACCCTCAATACATGGTGACAGTGTTCTCAAAAACAAGGACTGCTTCATGTAAAAATAGTCATGGGTTAGACCTACCTACCTCCTGAATTTTCTCTTAAGATCTATATTTTTTAGAACTACTACAACTTACA
This sequence comes from Origma solitaria, assembly GCA_013397895.1. Classification (NCBI taxonomy): domain Eukaryota; kingdom Metazoa; phylum Chordata; class Aves; order Passeriformes; family Acanthizidae; genus Origma; species Origma solitaria. The sequence goes on along the minus strand of VZRL01003719.1, from coordinate 683,094 downwards.
TTATTTTAATTTTAAAAAGAAAAAAAGTATTCCAGTATTTATTTACCCGACACTCAGTTCTTTTGGAGGTTGTTAATGCACATAACAGGATAAATGCATCTTTAGATACTGCTTTCTTTTGAATCTTCTGTTACATATCTTTCTAGCTTTTATTTCAGTGTCTGACAAGCCAAGAGAAATTGCTATTATGGGACCCTTTTACAGCTCGGGAAGACAAAGTTAACAAACTTATAACTTCCAAGTACTTACACAGGGAGCCCATTTGCCAAAGAATTACATAATACTCCATTTGACTGCAGCGACTCTTAACAACACATATATTTTATAGACAGTAGTGCGCTTCTAGAGCCCAGGCCAAAAGATCTTGTTTATCCATTGCTCATTAAAATGTTGAATCTTTAATAGAAACAGGATGGGATCATTGCTATAAAACTATGTAAAAATGTACAGAGATTTGATTCTGGACATCATCCATTTTGCATCACTGAAGGTAAATCTGTTTTGCAGATGCAGGAGGATGAAAATGCCTTTATATTTCTGCCCACACCCACCTCAGCTTACTGCTGCTAATAGAGAGGCTATTGCAAACGTTGGGATTTGTCATATAAGAACAAAAACCTCCTGGATCTCTGGGGTGGGAACAACAGTAACAATTATCAGCTTCCAATCTGTGTTCTTGTGAATTGATGCAGTGACACATATTTGCATTTCTCTGATAGCAAATGATAGGGCATGCTAATAGCTATTTTAATAGCTTAACAATTATTTAAATTAAGGTTAACCCTAATTACATTTTCTATTAAATCCAGGCAGTGATTTCCCCACCTCCAGTGGAAAGAACTACATGGTGAGGCTTACAGTCAAAGAAGGGTCTCTCAAGCTTTCCTCATGCCAGTTCCTGGTGGAGAAGACCTGGGAAAGCTCTGGCTCTAGAGTTCTTGCTTCTTTCCCTTGAAAGAAAGGAAGCTGAAGAATCAGAAAGCATCTGGATAGCAACTGTCCTGAAGCAACGGTACTTATCTTTGCTCACCCTCTTTGGCCTGAGAACCCTCTGGGTATATCCACCTGACACATCAATAAAAACAGCCCAGGGCCCAAACTCTGCCATACAAGCTGCGTGCTGGGCAGTTAGCAAGGCCGCAGGAGAGGGCACACCACTACCATTTTTCTCGGGGAAAAAGCAGAGGGCAACACCATAGCCACTTGTGCACAAGACACCTCCAAGAACATTATCTCCTAAGCAAGCCAGCAAACACAAAGGATCTCTTTTACTGAGCGCAGGTCAGGGGGATTTACTCTTCAGACTCCCTTGATTAGTATTGTTCAGCAAAGAAGAAACAAAAGCATATAAGTAGTCCCAAATTCCCTTTTCATCCCCCAAAAGATTAAATGATTCCCTCACATCTTCTGGAAAGTCAGCCCTCTAATTAGTTTAGAAAGTTTACCCTCTAATTAGTTCATTGCTATTGGATGGCTATGGAAACACACACATAGTCTATCTCTATTATATAAGTGAAGTTTTTATTTCAGAAACCTTGAGACAGTGAAATCAGAAGCACAGCCATTGTTCATTCTCACTGTTGACTGATCCAATTTAGCTTTAAATGTGTAATTAATTTTACTACTATGGGAAATTAATTATGTTTTTGTTATAATGATCAGTATTAACCTAATTAGTGACCATGAAAATTCCCAAGCAAAGCACTTAATTATATTAGAATTAGGATGGTAAATATTTTCCTAATGGAAAACTTCCAGTAAAACACTAGTGTGCTCGAAGGCTACAAGTCCAAGAAACATGAAGCATTTATAAAATGCCATCCATAATGAGATTCTGATTGTTAACTCTGCAACACAAGGTAATAGTGTTTGTAATATGATGTAAGAAACATACTCATACATCACCAGTAAGCTATGCAACATGTAAATCGATGCTTTTAAGGTTCAGTTCACCAGATACAGCAGAAATCATTTTCAATAATCTCTTTCTCTAGCTCCCAGACAGAAGTGGTACCCTGTCCCTATCCCCAAGGCTACTGAAAACTGTTTTGGCAGCAAGAAAAAAATCCTTTCCTCAACCTAACTGTTCTTCCTGTGCAATCTTTATCCTGCTGAAAAATTCACTTCCAGCCCCACTCCTGCTCGGTCCTCTGTTTTCTACTCTTCACATTTTCTGTTGCATTTTTATGCACAGCATTTTCATAACTTAGAAAGGAGCTCCTGCACCCTGGAAAACACAGGCAAGAGTGCAACTTAGGCGGAAAAGAATGCCACCACCAAATCACAAGGTAACTTTTCTTGCGAATAAAAGGACAAACCCTGAAGAAACAGCATTATGTCTGAAGAAACAGCTCCTGTCTTCCAGGAGATACATGGCCCTCCTAAACTAAGCTGAAGTCTATTGTAAAGGACTTGCATAACAGTGTCCACAGAAAACATCTAAAGTCCACCTTTTTTTTGTTAAAACAAAAATTATGTTCTGCTATGTTATCCCACACAGTCCTTGTAATTAAGTGATACCAAATAACCAGAAGAACCATTACAGTTCCCCTGCTATAATATAGTAATTCAAAACTCTATCTCACCCTCCTTTCATTTACTTTGTTACAAAAAGCTTCCTTTTCGTACATAACTTGTTGCAACACTGTCCTAGATGTAAGCCACTTTGTAATACAGGGAACATATTTGTCAATGTCATCCCCACAGGCCACCTAACATGGCAATTAATGTATTTATTTAAGATAAAAGCTTTCTATTGAATTAGAAATCGATCTTCCACTTGACCTGATAGTATTGTTTTATGTATTCATGTACAGGTCTCTTTAGAAACCTCTTCCATCAGTGTGCTGGCCAGAGGGAGTGACTGAATCTTTCCCATACATGCAGAAATAATACTTGGAAATATAATTCCCAGCTTTTGTGGGACTCGGGGTGAGTGGGGCAGGCACCAATTCTCTTGTCACCTCCCAACTGTTGGTTAAACAATTTATATCAGTTACCAACTGTATACAAATAGTGCCAGGAATTTATCAGGTTGGTATTATATCCTATCAATTATGCATTGCTTACAAGCACAATACAGTCCATGAAGTCTAAAACACAAACCAGAAAAATAGAGAGCGTGCTCCTCTAGAGCTTCGTCGTACCACTTATGCACAAGATAAAAGATTTTCAAGTGAATTCCTCTCTCGCCTTGCAACTGTTTCCCTTTTGATCTTATCCTAAATTTTCTAATCCAAATCATGTGCTAAAAACACAGGAAAAATTAATCCACTAAAGAATCAGAGGTGGTAAGATCCCGAGGAGATGCTGGCTCCAGTAAATTGATGGATTGCCCTACAAAAGAATTTCTGAGACAGATTTTTAGTTCTTATTTCTTTACATCTACATTATCTGTGTTACATATGCATTTGTGCCTGAGCTCCCATTGCCTGGGTAGCCAACACAGCTGCTTCTCCCAGTGTTATTGAAGGTATGTACACATATATACACATATAAATGTGTGTGTATTCATCACCGGATGGCTATTTTCCAGCATAGGCCATGGGCTGATCACTGTTTTGTCTTTTGCTCTGCTGGCATCAGTACATTGCGACAGCAAATCATGGATGGTAACATTAATGACAGAACCATCCCAGGCTGAAAAGATCAACAGCAAATGCTTTACAGAGAGAAAGAAAGAGACAAGTCCTTAAATAATATTCCAGTATTGATTTTGGGGGATATCTTAAAAATCTCTTGGTTTTCAATATCCCAAGGTTCCCTGCAAAATAGACCTTTTTCTGGAGATTTGTATTGCACGAATCTCTACATACATGGGGTTTGTTTCAGTTATCTTTAGGTACTAATGGTTGAAACGCATGCTCTGGAAATCAATTTACCCTGACAAGGAAAGCCTGCGTTGGTTTGTCTCAAACACGCAGAACACAAAAAGCTGCAGGCAATTCATTCATGCAATAAATTTGTTTGCTATCCTGGTAGCTTTTTAAAAATCAGCAGGTTAGGTCCTTAATCATTTTTAAAACTGATTATGATGATGAGAAATACAGCAAAACCAACTTTTCTGATTGATGGGGTTTTATTAATGGAAAACTTTTATTGTCATATGTTTAATTTTGAAGCTACTGGCATGAAATGTTATAAGTACGATGGATGACTGAATTAAAATTTCATTTTAGATAGTGCTAATCCCTAAAACCTCAGCTTGTCTCCTTCAATCACACTCTACAAGTTCAAACATCCATTTGGCACCAGCACAGCATTTGTATCAAGTACCATACATAGGTCTAAAAAAACCCCTCTAAACTCACATAAGAAAATGGTTTCATGTTTGCAACACAACTTATGGAATTTATTAAGACTGTATTGAAGATATTAGCAATAAATTCATAATTACACCTTGATAAAGTAACTATATAATATCAATTTTGGTATTGTTCATAATTATGAAACACTCCTCACTTCATTTTCTGCAGCCACCAAAAACCGTAACATCCAGTCTTTGATTATTTTAATTCAACATGTATGTCAGAAAATGGATGAACACCACCTGAATAATTAAAGCACAATAGAAAATGTGAGGGCTAAAGGCATTACTGAGCAAAACAAGCACAAAGCACAGCAGTGACATGGGACCTGACCTGCCCCCTTTGGACAAGCAAATGTTCCAGAAAGAAACAGGGTTAATACAATGAATGCAATTTGGCCTCAAAAGAATCTGTCCTTCTCTGGACATCAGTGCATCTACTCCAATGTACTAAAACAGACTTCTGCTTGCTACTGAACACAAGTTGAGCATGAATATGCAAAGGGAGCCTTCTGTTACACTGCTAGTAGAGAGGGAATGAATGAAGACATGTACAGGACACAGCCAGGATATTTTTGGGCCCCACCAGATCGACTACTTGTTTTCCTTTTCAAGGCCATTTGTAAGGAGAGTAACTTACAACATCTCTGAATAATTCAGGGAGACTAACCCTGCGTGCATCTGACAAACAGCCAGGGAGCATTAAGTTTACCTTCGGAGGCTTTCATAGCTGTCCAGTGGGGTGTCTAGCAGAGCTGGATCACCAGGACCTGCACAATCCATGGACCAATTCAGAGAGGAAGCTGGATACTTCCCTCCTTAGAAATAGTTTCAAAATTAGTTTTGGACAGCACTAATTAAAGCACAACCAAGTTTCATATTTCCAACTGTAAATACAGTAGCAATTGCCAATGCCAAAGAAAGGCAACAAGTTGAAGATGGTTTTGAATGTTTTTGTTCTTTCCTCCAGATAGAAAGAGTAGCTTTTAAAATCCATTCCAATGTTATCTGGAACAAACCCAAAGAAATATAATGGTATATATAAATTCACCTTTGAGTCAGCATCTCATGTTTCAGCACTTCTAGTCACAGCATCTTTCAGAGCAGTACATCATCCATATGCTCATGCACATCATTTACCTTCTCAGTAAATCAGAAGATGGATGCTAAAATTCACAATGCAACCTTAAAAATTCCCTTGTTTTTTAGCAGGTTTTATTGATACTGATCATTGAGCATATTTTGTAATGGGAGATGGGAGCTTCTCCCTTATAGTTCAGACAAACAAGCAACTGGAAATAAGAAAGAGGTTGTCACACAAGGAACTTTTGCAGCAGTTAACAGTAATATTCCAAACTAATGTTGAAAAAATATATGCAGATACAATAAAGGAGAAAAAAATTCCTTTTCACTATAATTTGTATGAAGATTGGGAGAGGTATAATCACATGGGTCCCAGTTTCACAGGAGCCACAAAATGATGCCTCCATTTAAAGGAAAATGGGTGGGGTTGGGTAGGGTTTTTTGCTTGGTTGGGGTTTTCTCCAGGATTTTTGCCACTGAGAAATAATCTCAGAATCAAGCTTCCAATAAAACAGATTTATTTAGCTAAAGGAAAACTGCCAGGAATCATTATGAAAGTACACAGTAACTGGTGTCTTTGTGAGCTTTTTAATCGACCGCATCCTTTGAACTTTTCTTTAGGTAAATTCTTCAGATTAAAGGAGCGTAACTGACACAGTTTGCTAAATGTCATATGGTGTATGATCATGCTTCTTTACTTCTGTACACTCAAATAGCAAACTTTTGTGGTTTTTAGACCTGCTGCTGCCATTTTACCTGTGTGGACTATGATTCACACATATCAATAGTATTTAATAACAGTGTTATTGCTTGTTTTGGGAGCCCTCCAAACGAAGGGATGATATTCAGTCCTGAACCACCTGACATCCTGCTAGTATGATGACCCCTCACTTTTATTATAAAAGGATGGTTAATTGATAGAGCAAAATTAAGAGAGCGCAGAGACATTTGCATCTAGAGCTTGATAAGGATGCTGTGCTAGGTAATTCTGTCTGCTTGGCTGGGGTTTTGTTACAAAACTGAGGTGAGCATCACTAGACATCTTCGAGTTTGTTAATCATGCCACCACTCCCATGGACTTCCAACTAGATTTGCATATCTACTGCCCTCCCAGACCTTCAGAATCACAGCTATAATACCATAAACATGTTTTCCCAACAGTACTCTTATTCAAAGATCATTTGCTTCATACTCACAGCCTGTCCTTTCCACCGTCTGCATCTAAGCACCGTGGTATAAACCTGACCATTTCTGTTCATGTTTTATGGATTCCAAATTTTCATGCCTTCCAGAGGTCAAGAAGGAAAGAGAAATTGCTGTATTTCTAAACAATCCATCTGATGATGGTTGTAAATATTAATAATTAGGTGAAGAGCTATACCTGTTCATGCTGAAGGTTCTGAGTGTAATTGGATTTCTTCCTTCCATTAGGCTAGGGAGAAAATTAACCCTATATTTCATCTAGTGAATAAGAACTTTAGGAACACTGTGAGTTTGCTGCTTGTGACTGTGCTAAAGGGATGCCAGCATTGAAATGTTTGTTCTTGTCCAGTCCAGTCTTCTTTATTCGACTTTGAGCTTCTACATTAAGCAAATATGTTTTTCAAGGTGCATTTTATAAATTAAAAAAGTAAATGAATGTGAGGTATGTGATCGAAATCAATTTATCTTGCATCTTGAAATGTAGCTGTGGGTCTCAGTACTTGAGCAAGGCTGTGTCTTCATCATGTCATTGCTTCAAGTTCAAGCACAAGGAGGGCATAAATTAGCAATAATTCCCACCTCCTGGCCTGATAGTATTAATAAGCTACTTAAAAAATAATAATAGCAGTAATTACACTCAATGACCCTAATATGATGCATTTATTAAGCTGTGTAGTGTTTTGTAAGATAAATAGGAGAATACTCTCTGGAATAATCTCTTGCAGCAGTGGAATTTAATCATTTAGAAGAACGAAGCAACTGCTTAGCACAGGAGGCAAGTATTATACTAACCATAGGACAGGAATCAAGGAACATAATTTCTAAATCAAGGTTCGCTCAGAAATCTGGGAGGCAGAAGGCATCTTCAGGACGAGCACCTGGTCCTTACACCACAGTCCTGAGCAGCAAATGGTTCTGCAGACTTTAGGAGGAGGCAAATGAGTCTCGAACTGAGCTGTGAGTTGCAGAGTGGAGGGGGCCATCAATCCCTTTGCATTAAGGACAGCAGTTTCTCCTTCCCAATACATATTTGTAAGCACATGATTTCTCTTTTTTTCCACTTTTGGTTGACACTCTACTTCCACCCACTACAAATATTTTGCATTTGGTCATAGAAATAAAAGAAGCTAGCTGTAGCATTTGTATTAAAATATCTTATAGAGAACTTAATATAAATTTACTGGATTGTTTTACTATCACTTTTGAACATTTGTTTTCTAAAGAAGGAAAAGAACATCAAGAAATTTCATTTCCAAGTGTAATCTCTGAGGGGACCTATTGACATTAGCATTTCTTGTATACTTCGAGTTTGCTTCACTTTGACACAGAAATATTAAACTTTTTTCTTCAAAAAGGTGCTGGAGTGAGAGTATACATCCTCTCCAGCTGCTCCAGGAGCACTACTGTCCTTACTTCACAGTGTCAGCCCACACAAGCAGAGGTTGTGAACTGGTCAATTTTACCAAGGTTGTTCCCAAACATGATGTTTTAATCCTTACCTTAACATTGATTTCACGGCAAAAAATGAAAAGGAGATTTACCGATTTCGTGGGACTTTTCCTGGATGTTTTGAGATGCTAGAGCCTGCAGCACTGGGGACATCCAGAAGACTGCTCTAGAGACAACAGTAACACCCAGAAGGTAGCAGGTAACTTTTTTCACTTCTTGGTTTTTTATTCCTAGCAGACGTACCCCACCATCCAAAGCCTCAGACCACCAAAGCTGTGAGGGGCTACAGCGACTTCTCCCCCACAGCCTGGCTAGTGGTTACACGGCAGCCAAAGGTACTGCTCTCTTTTTAGTCAGCCCTAACATTTTATAAGATGGTGATTTCTTAGCGGGACAAGTTCTTGCATTTTTATTCACAGAAAGTCTCCAAAACCCCAGAATAGATAGCAGGACTTAGAGAGGAGGATGAGTAATTCAGTGGGTTGTGTTTAGTAAGTGAATAATGATATCCTTGCTGAAAGAAGCATGTTTCCTATGTTTGTTCCTCAGCTGACAGCAAACTGCCTGTAATTATTGTTATTGTACCATTGGGAATCAGTAAAGTTGATAAGATTAACTAATTAGACTTCTGGTGGACATGCAAACAAACTCTGAAGGCAAAGAGCTGTTCAGACAGACATGGGGACTGAAAACCAAGCTTCAGTCCTCCCACTAGTCCTGCCTTCCAAGATCATATATGCTGGCCTGAACACTGATCTGTGCCATGTGTTAAGCCACAGTGATGCTTGACTGGATCACACATTGGGTATGATACGTTGCCAGGCAACTTAAATTCATTTAGCAAAATTGAATTTCCTTTATGTTATTACTTTTACTCTGTAACATACAGGGCTGAGTAACAAATTCAAACATTGTACTACCAGGAAACGATTTGATTTCTGTTAAATGTCGTATTGGAGTGAACATAAAAACAGCCAGAAGAAAGAAAGGAGGGAGGGAGGAGCAATACAGACCAACATTTTGACCTAGCTTTAAGTTACAGTGAAGCAATAGAATGTCACAGTATGCTAATTATTTAATCAACCCACATCTTCTCTGCTGTTCACGTATTACTCTGACTACCAATCGAACACCATCTGCCCTCACAGAAAAATGTTCCTGCAACATAAAGAATATTTAGCTGGCAAGCAACTATCACCATGTTCACACTAGAAAGTCTTGAACCTGAGAAAGCTTGAGGAACTTCGGGTATTCAAAAAATCTCCTGTTCTCTCTTGGCCTTCTTCTGGAGAAATGGGTGATCTCCATTTAAATTTCAAGTAATAAAATCGCTTCATTAATGGATAGGAAGCCAAATGTTGGAATCCAGCATTCCTTTTAATGAAAAATTTCTGTCACTTGGAGAAGCGTGGGAAGCAGCAGCGAGGAGAGGGAGAGGAAAGGAGAAGGAGAGGAGGCGGCTCCAGCTCCTCTCATCCTCTCTGCTCCTGCAGCATTTCCCTCAGGGGTCTCCTGGCTGGACACAGGCTGGAACCCAGAGCTCTCCTCCCAGACCTCATCAGGAACCCTTTGGGGACCTGCCTCTTAACTCTGGGAAAATGACCCTGTCTTTATTGACTCTCACCCTTTACCTGAACAGCAAATCCTGTCAGGGTGTGCATTTTATAAGGCAAAGGGATAATTCCTGTCTCAAACAGGGAAACAACAGGCTTTGTACATGGGATCCTGGTAAAATACTCTAGGGAAAGTATTTTGGAGAGTTGTTTAGTAAGTATGGATTCTAAGATGATGTTTACCTTGAACAGACAAAATTCAGTATGAAACATTGCAAAGTGCATTGAATAATCTAAAATCTATGCCCAAGAATGACAGTATTACTTACATTGTAATTTTTAACTACCAAAATAGATACTCAACTATGACATTTCATCCAAAATTGTTCCAGTTGGAAGTGCAGCACAGTTGGCCTTTTCACTCTTTTCCAATCAAGCACTGCCTATTAAGGAACCCCAAATAAACAGGTACAAGGATTGCATGTGCTATGACAAATACCAAGCACAGAGGCAGCCAAAATGTCTTTGGGTGTTGTTTAGATACAGTTTTTGGCAACAGTCCCATATCTTTAGCTAATAGATGAGTTAGCAGGCTGATGTTGAGTCACTCTCTCATGCCCTTCCATCTCACAGCCTGACATGGAGCACATAAGTCCACACCTCACCTGTCAGAACAGTCGACAGCTTTAGAGCAACATCCCCCACAGCAGTGAAGAGCCACTGATAAGGCATGGATGGATCCACCCGCCAGAATAAAAAAAAAAATGGGCCCTGATGTCTCTGTTGTCCTTATCCTGAATTCCTTGGAGCAGGCCCAAGGATTTCCAGTGGGACTGGAATTTGGCCCAGTGTGCCACACTGCCATAAAACACAACTGTCTATTGGTTAAACAATGCCAAGCATGTCTCAGCCAGATGCCTGTTTACTGACTACTGAGAGAGAAAAGAAGCTCTCAGATGCTACTGCTTGGCTTTGCAGGATGTAGGACATTAATTACAAACAAATGAAATGATCACAAAACAGAGATGAGCCACATAACTTGGTTTGGCTGCAATTCCCACTACATGAAAAAAAATGACTGCAAAGGGGTTGGTGAACATTCAGTCTGCATTAAAAAATGAATTATTCTGTTATCTATTTGCTTAAGTTAGTTCTTTGCTTTCTTCTGCTATAAGGGATAATGGACCATAAAATTGGTTAAATTATTGTCCATTTAGCACAAATGCTTTCTGCCGTAAAGGAGTTCATTTGTCCAAGAAAACACTGTTACGCTAAAAATGTCTTTTTTCTCCTAGAAACAGAGAAGTCCGACAATGTGAGATGGCATACCCTGGGAAAGCACTGCTGAAGGAATTGTGGCAGGATGGTGGGTCTGTAAGCATCTTAAAGTATGGCCTTCCCTGGCACTTCCCCTGTGTGACTCAATCCTAAGCCCAAGCCTTGCAAGTGCCCTTTACCTACAGAGCAAACGCAGCTCTCAGGCTGTGCTGCTCCATAGTCCCTCCATCTCCATGGGGAGAGCAGGAGGAAGGGGAGCTGAGTCCAGGCTGGGGCAGAGGAGGCAGTGCCCGGTGGTGCCCTGAGGGCCCTGGCCACTCTCCCACTTCAAGACACAAATAGCCCCCTTGCCATTTGTCCCTCCCCTTGGCATTGACGTGCAGTTTTTCTTCCTGCAGCAATGGCAGCAGCAGCAGCAGTTTTGCTTTTATTCATGCCAAGAAGGCAGCAAAGTTCGCACAAAAACCACCTCCTCAAGCAAACAGTTCCTGTGCCTTCATACAACCTCCATTAAAATGTTTCTCCTAATTTCAAGCCTTAATTTTCCCTGGTTTTTACCCTATCCACCACAAAGAGCAGATGTTCCTGCTCTCTGCACAAGATTTGGTGCATTTGAGGACCAAAGTGTTTCACCTCTGTCTCTTCTTTTGTTTTCTACTCTTCCCTGGACTAATTGGCCCACACCTGCTCTGAATGCAGTGTCCCAGATTAGATGGATACTCCAGTATCTGATGTGTTTGAGTAGACGGGGTTATACTCTTATTGATGCCAAAATTATTTTTGCTTTTGTGTTTCCTTCATATATATTCATAGCTCTGTAGGCTATTGCTGCATAGTTATATAGCTCCTAGCTAGCTGCAGTACTTTTCCCTACCCTGACAGGCAGAAAGACAAAAAAACATTCCAGAGGCTCCAAGGCTCCTATCCTGTCTGGGCTCTTCCTAGGAGCCAAGGACAAAATACCCTCCCTAGACACATTTTCATAAACGAAGCTTAGTTCCTATTTAAGAAGGGGGGAATTCAGAAAAGGGTAGAGCCAGGGGGAGTTCTAATTGGGGATGCTTATCAATTATGCTAATTTACTAAACTTATAAAACTGTATTCCCCCTATGCAGGGTGGGCATTTTTCCATATCTGCCCCTTGGAGGCCTCCAATAATGACCAGCCTTTACGTTACCACCTATACTAATATTGTCTCGAAAGTGTGTTCTTTTATTTCTAGATTTTTACAGCATCACTAGAAAGGTAAAGAGCTCTGAAATATATTTGTTTATATCAGTATCATCATACTGCAGACTTCTGTTTAACATGTGACAATACCACCTTGTGTTTCTGCAGATCTTTTCGTTAAGCAGCATATTTTATTATCTTGTGTTGTGCATTTGTTTATTCCAGCCCAAGACCATGATCTCGATCTTGTCCTAACTGAATTTTTTTGTTTTGGTTTTTTTTTGTTTTTCTTTCCCAGGCCATTTTTCCTATTTGTTGATAACATCTTGCATTCAAACACTGCCCTTTAAATATCCTGAAGCTTCTTGTCATTTGCAAATGTAATAAGCACAGGCCTTTGCCCAGCAGTGGCTATTAACAAACCCATTAAAAGACCTGCTCCAGAGCAGACAGAGATGGAAAGCCTGTGATGTAATGTCTGCTGCCTTCCAGAAATGCTTCTCATCCAGCTAGGCATCAGCTCAGGCCCATCCCCAGGCCTTTCAGTGTTTTCCTGGCTTTCTTAACCAGAATGTTGTGCCACAGAGCCTTGACAGTCAAGATAGAGAGCATCTACGGCTTCTTCTCTGGCCACTCTTTTCTAGAACAAAATGAGTTTGGTGTAATGTAGTTTTTTTGTTGTTGATTATTTTTTGTATCAGTCAGTTCTCTGGTAAGTGCTTCCAGACTGTTTTGGGAATTCATCCTAAAAGTTTTGAGCTGGTGCAAAGGTTTTAAAATTCCCTAACTTAGCTCTACTCTCCCCATGGATGCTCTTCTTAAAAACAGGCACTATTCTAGCTTTCCCCCAATCTGCTGGTGTCTTGCCTGTCCACAACATTTTTCAGAAATCCTGCATCACATCTCTGTGTATTATTCAGAAATGCAGTCCACCAGGCCTGCTTAATCTTAAAATATTCTGCTTAAGTCTCCGTTTTCCCTGCCCTAAGCTCATCTTATCCCTTTGCCACCAGCATTAGCTCCATGAGCTGTCTGTTCCCTGTAGCTCTTTTTCAGTGAGCACAAACACAGAATAAGCATCAAACATCCAATTCCTGAGGATCATCCATACATAACGCTTCTTTTCCATGAGAAACAGGTCAAACCTTTTCCTGGTCTTCCTACAACTAATGAGATAACGATTTTTTCTTGTAGCAGGTAGCCTTTAATAATTGCAGGGGATGAAATATGACCTCCAGAAGACCTTTTGAAAACCTTCCTGAGAGCTGGTTTCAAGGGACACTGTTTCTAGAACACCTCAGCTCAAGAAAGCAGCATATGAAGATGGACAGAACAAGAGAAGAGCAGAAAAATCCTGTAAAACTCAGATGCTGCTGAGCACCTCCCTCCCATGCACGCAAGAAGTCAGAGAAGAAGGTGCTCAGTGTTGTCACTCCCCTGCTCCCGAGACAGTGATTAGAGGCCAGAAAAGGCTCCACTCTGAGCCACAAGAGAATATGAAAGAAAGAGGTGGTTTTAAAGATAGCAGAAGGGGAAGAAAAACCAAACCCACCCCCCCTTTCTTGAACTTTCCTTAATGACAGCGAGATGTTTCTTTCCCAGCAAAAGCTGACTGCTACTCCTGCCACGCCTGATGTCAGCTGGAGGAACAGATGGCTCAATGGTTCATTTCAAACTGTTCATTCAGCCAAACAGCACAAATTGCATTAATTGCCTCACAGTACGAGCAGGGAATGGAGCGCTCCGCGTGTCCTCGCCGTGAATCACTGGGACTCCTCATCATTATTCCCATTTGACAGGGCAGACAGGAACTTATCTGCATACTGGGAAAGGTGGGAATAGAGGGAGCACAGCACAAGAAAATGCCTGAGTTATTCCACAGGTAACAGAAACACCCAAAGGCTGACACAGCCTTTAACTTGGCTTTAGAATGGGTTCCTCAGCACAGCGCCACTTGCTGAAGTGTAATTTCGTACCCTGAGAATGTTCCACAGTAACACATCTACTGCCCAGCCCCAGGGAGCAGGAGGAACACGATTCAGTTTCTGACCTTCCTCCTGTCCACACTGAGAGCAGGAACACCTGAAATGCCCTGGAGACACTTCTATAATGTCCCACTTGCTTTGTCCCTTCCTGCTTCAAAGGTACTTTACACACCCCTGGAGGTCTTGGTGGGCCACCTCAGAGAAACTGAGTGTCCCAGAACCTCCAGCCAGAGCAGCTGGGGAGGGAAACTATGACAGGAAACTCCCTACACCTGCCTTCAAGGAGCCTCTGCATCCAAGAACTGAAGAAAACACTGGTACCCAAAGAGCTTGAAACAAGTTATCCCAAATATATCTACGGTTTGTTTCTATGAGCTGGGAGCTTTGTATCTGTTTAGTTTACCACTACACATGTGCACAAGCATCTGAAAAGTTCATACAGAAGGTGAGTCCAGGCAAACAGCTCTCCTCTAGGTTTGATTGCTCTAAATCTTACCCAGTAAAGTGATTTATTAGATGCTCCATAACCTGCTGAAAAGCCCTGGCCCCTTGCTCACCACTTGCAAGTGAAACATGCTTGCATTTTGCCTGCTGAAGACGCTACTTTTTTTTTCCAAGAGAAAAAAAATTGAAAAATTGCCACATGAGACCAGAACTTTAAGAACAGTTTCCCAGCAAATATCATCACTGATGCTTCTCTGTTACCCACTGAATAAATCTCCTTTATTTCCACAACTTTAGTAAAATACAATACCAGGAAAAGACTAACCTTCCTCTCCCACAGGCTGTTGAGGTTCCTGCTGCAAAACATCCAGGCAAGTCCTGCTGCTCTTTCCTCTTCTCTGCTTCAGAAGAACAAAACCACTGTGGTTTCACCACTACACACAAAACTTCTGTGCCACACCTGTATGCATTGCTAGCCCCTGCTTGAGCCCCTCCTCCAAGAAAGAAAACATGGAAGTATTAGTTGGAAATTAAAAATAAAACGCAATACATGTACAAACCCAGACCTACAGTGACCTATTATGGTCTAACCCTCCCTAAATTGGCAGCAGATCTGTTTGCTGTAAATGGGTGACACCTGAAGGGCAACTGTTGCTCCACCTCCCCTGCTTAGTGGAGACAGCACCTTCCTTCACTGTTCTGTGCTGGCCTCAGACCCCACAATTTTCTAGAGAAGAGAAGCTCTTCACTGTTTTCCTCCCTTATGCAGAAGTCAGCAGTAGGGAAAGGATACCTGATGGAAAAAAATATGTATTCCAGAGCTCTGCTTATGTACTTTATACCATTAATCTCTTCCCTCTTGCAAAGTTTGCGGAAAAAACACCCTGGATCTGCGTTTGTTTCACACTCTGTCTGTTCTGTACCTCTAAAAGATGTGCAGCAAAATTCCTAGAGTCAAGTCTTCTCCCAGGAGGAAGCTTTTCTCTTGGTCCTCTGTACCTTTCTGCTTCGGTCACGCTGTCTTGATGGTGCTGACAGCTCCTTGTGCCCTGCCAGAAACACCCTGTCCCTTGTGCTTGCACAGCTGCCCTGGGACCTCCCACAGCATGAGGCTCCTTCCACTAACAGAGACCTGTCCCGCTGTGTTTTCACTCACAAAAGTACCTCATGTGGTGCATTTAGATGCTCAAATTAGGAGCACCATCATTTGATCTTCCTTCTTTGGAAACAGGACCTTACTGTGATTCTGACTTCTGCTCCAGTTCTTCTCATCCGTGTGGACAAGGTGCCTTTTTTGTGCCCATGGGCTCCCTGTCTGCCGGGGGATAATTCCACCAAACATTGCCATGCCTTCAGTTCAGGTGAGCTGTTTCACAAAGCTTGTAAGCACTTCAAGAGCTTCTGCACCTCCATCTCTGAATGATCTCTCCTTCCTTTGGACTCAAGCAAGCAGCTTCTGAAGTTACTGGAGAACTTCCAGCTTGTAGCAGGAATTAATTCAGACACTAATTTATTCCTTTGGGGCTCTTTCCTGGGTTAGCTGCATTTTACCAGCATTTAACTGCATTCCACCCAACTCTGCTGACAATACCCATGTGGGAGAAAGGGAGGTAGAAATGAAGCACAAAGCAGAATGAAGAATCTGGAATGGCAGAAGAGGTGATCCAAATCACCACTGGCTCTTCCTCTGCTCTGGGAGAGGGCAACCGGCAGCAGAGCAGAAGTAAGCCAAGCAACAGACCTGCAACCTCAAATGTCACTTTTTTAGTTAATTTAAACATGTCCTTTAATTTAACAGGGAAAGGGTGAGACCATGCTTAGGAGCAGGTAATTTTAATATTTAAGTCATAGTGCTGTGTTCAGTGATGTCTAAGAAACATGAGCTGTCAGAAAATCTGGCTTATTCTCCAGTTACTCACCACTGGCTGCACCAGGGGAACCCATAAGGCTTCTCTAAATAAAGATTGATTCCTGAATGATCACCCATTTCTTGATGCTCCGGTGTACTTTTCTGGACAGGTCTTCCCTGTTGAGCTCAGCCTCAAACAGCTGCAAGGCCAGGTAGGCTCTCCTCCTTTCAAATTCTTTCCCAGGCTAAAGGAGCATTAGTTCTGTGATTAAGCTAATTAATGGGACCAGGACAACATAGGGGATATTGTTAGAGAGGGAAGTGTGATAGCTAGCTCATGCTATAGAGATGGTTAGTAGAGGACATGGCATGGAGTAACTTAGAGCTTCATGTTGCAATAAGCTGCTATGATCCTTCCAGCCTCACCAAACAATTTAGAAGCTCCCCTTGTCAAGGAACTTCTCAAAAACCTTGTAAAAGTACAAATAAATTGTATTAACTGGTTCCCATTTATCCATGTCATATCTAGGCTCATGACTTGGTACAAAACTTATCCAGCTTTTCTACTTCGGTTAAAGATAGACAAAACTAAATATTGTTTAGTAACATACTAATTACATGTCAGTGAGGGCTTTTGACACCTGACACCCAGGGCAAGTAAATAAAATGGACATTTCTGCTTCTTTATTAGTAATAACAAGGTACTTGTGATGGCTTTTCAGTTATGGTCCCAGCTACCAATGCCCCTCTTTTGTAAGAGTGTAAAGGCAGGGCTAAAAAGAGACCTTACAGCATCCTAATAAACCTGCTTTAGCAATTCTGGAAGATTTATGCCACTATCAGTGGTAAGACTTTGACCCTGGAAATGTAATGTCATGTACAGCATGTAAGACTTCATGTAATTTTCCTGTTTTGTCTGAAAGAACAAGGCCAAATTTCTGTTTTTAGATGCAACTACATAATTATGTTGTCAACTGCTCCATCTTTACCATCCTGTGTGCTGTTTTCTGTACCTTACCTTGATCTCTCATGTCCTTTTCTGAAATTCCTGCAACTCTCTCACATAACCAAATACTTATTCCTTAAGTACCACTCAATCTTATGGCCATTCCAACATCTCCATTTCAGGCAGCTAATTCCCATTAACAGCTCCCACCTGTTAGCTCTTTATCTCTCCCAGAGCTGGTGGTCTCAGCCCAGCTCCCTGTGCACCTGATGAAACAAGCAACCCTCAAGCACCACTGAAGCTAATGGTTAATTAAAATACAACCAGCCCTGGGCTCTTTAATTACCCTTTACTGTCAAGCTCAGCACAGATGAGATTCAAACTACAGGGACTGAACTATGTCTCAGCCCTAGTGTGGGTAAAAGCACCCTGTTGGCCAGGAGGAGCTCTGGCTACAGTCAGACACGCGTATCTCAAACCCTATGGTGTTTCCCAGCCTGGCTTCTGGCTCGGTGCTCTCCTCCTCCCAGGCTGCAGCCTGGTCCAGCTCAGCCAGCACAGCAGCGGCACCTTCACCTTCCCAAGGGATTAAGGGTCACCTGGCATCTCTGCTTAGGGGAAGGGGAAGGCTCATCCCAGTGACCTTCCCCAGAGCACCTGTTCCCTTCCCAGGGCTGAATGCGCAGGAGCTCTCTGACCAGACCTCTGCGGTGAAGGGAGGAGCCCTTTCTGCTGTCTCCAGGCAGGAGGGGGACAGCAGGGACTGATTGCATCCTGCACTTGCTCACACCCCGCTCACTCTCTGCACAGGCTTGCACATTCCCCTGCGATGGTGCGGATGTGTCCCCTCCACAGACTGTTTCATCAGACACACTTGGTTACCAAGCCCTAAAAACCCCCCAAACCCTGGAGAGTAACTCCTGGGGCTGAGGCCGTGGAGCGTGACTAATGCAGAGCTGAGAAACCCTGGCAGGCTGTGACAGCACAGCTGTAAAGTAATTGTTAGTTCTGCTGTTGTTAACAGGAATGCTCCAGTTTCTCTCTCATGTGATTCGTCCCATGTTTCCCAATAACTGCTGCGAAACCAACAACCTGCCTCTTCACAGGAGGCAGCTCTCCAGCACAGAGACAGACTGTCCCGAAGTCACCTTTCCCTCACTCCTCCGCATTAATACAGGCAGCAGCAGAAGGCTGGCTCCTATCCTGCAAACACATTTTCAGAGAAGAAAAAAATTGCCTTTTTGTCATCTTTGAAAGGAGCAACAAAATGTAATAGACCTCTTATCCTGATTAGGTTTTGCTAGTGAAAAAATGATCCACTAGAACGTGAACTCATTAGCTGCAAGAACAATCTTCCTACAGAGAGAGGTATGTCTTTCTCTCAGTCTTCCATTAGTAGGATTTCCTTAGAAATTTCCTGAGGCAGGAGATACTGAGGAGAAATTCTTGTCTAACATCTCAACCCCAGTTATTTTTACCCATGGGTTTGAATTTCCCAAAGCTAGGTGCTAATGCTTTGGCACTCCTGCATGTTAGCAGCCAGGGCCTGGAACAGGCAGTCAGCTCTCACGCTATGGTACAGCACATTTCACAAAGAATATAGGATTAGTTGTCAGGACTCTTGAGATCCTCCAGAAGCAATGACCAAAAAACGGATTCTTAAGAACACCATCACCCCACAGAGGTACGGTACTGAGGTCAGAATGAACAGGATTTTGTTTTACATTTGTTTCCTCAAGATAAGTAATTACTCATAATTGATGCACTCTTGTGAAAAAATGGCAAAATACCCTGCAGAGACTGCATGCTGCCAAGTAAAAACAGGTAAAGCACTGCATTTACTAACACCTTTCTTACTCCATTCGCATTAGAATTTGAACAAGTGTTGAACAATTTTTAGAAAAACACCTTTAAAATTCCATTTCTAAAACTTAGTGTCCCCACACAAATGCATTAGGTTCAGCCACCTCTCTGAAAGCCACACTACCACCAGGAAGATGGGCTCTACAGTAACTCATTTGGAGCCAGCAGTCATCCCAGCAAACAAAGCATTTGTCTCCATGAATACACATCCAGCATGGGCCAAACTCTGACCTTGGTGCTCACCACGTCCCAGTAACTCACTGCCTCCAGAATGACTCTTGGACAAACCCCTGCAGCAGGGAATTATTTAAGGTGATGAAAAAGGGATCTTCACACCAGTAGAGAAGGGCTCCAGATATCAGCAAACCTATTTGACACACTAGCATAGCCCCCTAGGTAGAATTCCTGCCTAGGATCAGTGCTGGCTGATAAGGCTCCCTGCTAAGGCAAGTAAGAATTTGTCAGGGCACAAAATCCTCATGCATGAGCTGTCCAAGGCTCTGTGCCGGCAGCTCCAAGCACCTACTGAAGGCAGTGAAGAGGCATTCACACACTGCTTTGGCAATCAGCAAGTTATAATTAGTAATCAACATCAGAAATTTGACACTGGTATATACATTTCAAATTTCCAAGTATGCTTGTCTTAGGAACAAACGCAGGTAGTTGATAAAAAAATCATGAGGGCCTCAGTGTACAGTTTGGCCTTACTCCCATCAAGGCACTTTGCTTTTAACTTCAAGTTAAAATTGTGGGCAGAAAAATCCTTGCAGAGTTAAGGCTCTGGCACAAAACTCTTGCTGCTTCTTTAAACAGGAGCTGCACTGCATCATGTTATCTCCCTAAGCAGCTATCCCACTTTAGCTTCCTCAGAGGTCAGCTATTATCTCTGCTAAGTACATCCGGTGTAGAAAGAAAATTCCTTAATCCTATTTTGTGGGCTTGTTTTCATATGCACAGCCACAATTCTCCCACATCCAGCCTGGGCCATACAACAAAAATCCTTATTTGCTGCTACTGTTGTCTGCACTGTACAAGAGACAGATGTTCACCAGGGAAAGTTTGCTGGGGCTGGCTCTTATTTCTTGTGTAATATAGCAGAGGTATGTAAAATTAATATACATCATTACTTGAAATGCAAAGCAAGGAACTGCATGGATTTTCACATCTACTAAATGATAACTACCCAAATTCACAGACTTTGAGGAATATAGGAATGAGGAATATGACAACAATTGGCAGAAATTATGGGCCTCATTTACTCAAGAAGTGTATTTCACTTTGGTGTATTTACTTAAGCGTCCTAGACAAGAACTCCCTCAAAGCTTATTACAGGATGGATATTTCCTTCCTGCATTTGGGCTGATGCAGGGCTCACCTGCCCCTTCGGAGAACAATCTTCCTGCAGTCCTAGCACGTGCTTACAAAAACTAATCCTTCTACTTTTAGCTCCCTTTAAATTAGGTTTTAGCTTCCTGGAAGAAGAAGAAAAGGCAGCACCATGATGCTTCCATGTTGTCCATATGCAACCAGAAAGAGGAAAAAACCAGACAAACCAACCACCTCACCTCCATCTGTGATGTGAGATACCAGACCATGGGTATTTGTAACTGGATCCCCTGGTTTTGTACTTATCCTTGGTAAAACTGACCAGCCAGAGGGTCTGTTGGAAACAGGAGGCAGAGATATTTAGGCCACTCCAGGAAAAACCCTAAGTCCTACCCAAAGCACATTTAAGGATTCTCACAAGGGTCAACCTGAAGTAAGTTCAGCTCTCACTCAGCAACACACTTGTGTTAAAGAGGCCTTGCCTGCACCTCCCATGTGTAGGTTTACGGAATAGCGACTCATTAAATGCTTGGGCATTTTTCTTATCCTAGAAGAAAAACTTTTCCTTGAGAAAAGAAGTTAAGCTCGCCACACCTGAAAATGAAATTAAACAGTCCAATCAAAAGCTATTTATCACTGCATGAATCTTTACTGACCCCTGAGTTAAAATACAAGAAAAGTAGTTCTGGATCAATTTTGTTTCTACACAGAAAACACCTCCTAAGCCCTGCTTTTTTTGAATGACATCTTTTGTTTCTTGTTGAGCAGAGTACTGAAATACAAAATGTAATACTATATGAACAGCTCCAACAGAGTATTTAACAAAAGGGAGTAAAATGTTTAACACTTTTTTAAAAAGCAATATAAAAATCTGCATTAGGAGTAAAATGCAGGTCCATCCAATCACCCAGTCTGTAGAATCATTTAATCATTTTCTCCTGTAACAAAGAGGTGCACATTCTTCTTGGACTGTAGCATTTGAGCTGTGCGGTCTATGCCAACCACTGCAGCCAATTTCTGAGCATCATACTTGGAGTAGAGCACTGTGCAAGTCCAAGTAGCATCCACTCCATTGTCTGTGGCCTTCAGCATGTTACAAATCTCACTGTAGAAGTGGGAGTATGTTGGTAACTCATAGAAAATGAGGTTCCTAATGCCTTTTATTGTATACCTGTAGTAGAAAACAAACAAATAAAAAATTTGTTGCCAATTTTACAAAATGTGCATGTTAAAATATTAATCATGTATTAGTTCTTCCAACTTTCATCAATTTCAATGCCTGTCAGCTGTAGCTCAACTCTACAAACCCTGTGTCACAGACTGAAGACTAAACAGAGAAGTGGAATTTAGGGGAAAAATCCAACACTGCTAGGCACGACGACTTCCTCTAAACTACCAACCACCACCCATTTGTGAAGCAGTCAGCCTCTTTAGCTTGGATTTTAATACTTGGCCTGATCAGACCAAGCCTCATGAAACTTTTCATATTTTCCAAAACATCTGCTAATAGAAAAAAATCCTGTTCCATTAGGAACTTGCAAACAGCTCCAGTCAGGATGTAGCAAATTTTCCAAGTGGCCTCAGGTTGCTGTAGTGTATTATTGAATCAGTTACATACCCTTTCCAAAATTTTATGCAATTACTGTGGCACAGATGAACACAAATAAAAGGCCCAACGAATCCCATTTGCAGGCTGTATCATCCTGTCCTGACATCCCTGGAACTTGGCAGCACTTACCTTCCTGAATAAAGCTTTGCACATACCAAAGTGTTAAAGTCCCTGCAAAGGGACTGCTGACAACTGGCAAAAACTTTAAAGTAAACTTAACAGCTCTTACTTCCATCAAAAAAGTCCTCAGAGGGATCCAACAGATTCAAAAAGCAGCACAGCCCATCTGTGACTAAGGTCAGACTCTACCTTCAAAACAGCACATACTCAACTCAGAGGGAAAACTTGGTCCACAATTCACCTTTTGTAGAAGTGGAAACGCTCAGTGAACAGTAAAAACTGCTTCTCTCCCTTGAGAAAGAAGCGCCTTGCTCTGCACACAGCAGACTTTTTAGTGTATTCACAGATGTGAGTGAAATTCAGGTCCTCTTTCTTGAAGTAGTTGCGAAGGCGCACGTAGTCGAAGTATGACGGGACGTAAATGAGGGTGTGGGACATAATGGCATCGCGGTACTCAGGCAGAACTTTGTCAATGAAAAACTGAAACCTCAATTAACAAAAACAAGTAAGTTTTAACCAGAGTTAAACTTTAGCTTTCCAATACTGATATGAGCTTGAACATAGTATCACCAAACAACAGATTACCAAAGATTTTCACTATGTTTTTCCTTCTTTTAACTTCACAGGATTTCTACATGTGTAGCAGATAAAAGGCTTTACCAGCATTACACAATTATGGCAGAGACTGATACTCCTTCCCCACACTGTATTCTCCAGTGCCTTTGGCAAGGAGAAGGCCAGTATTCCCCTCCACCTGTGCAGAGCCCAGCCTACACCCGAGGACCAATAAAGATGTACATCTGTGGTGAACCCACAGTATGCTCTGCAGTATGCTCCACTAAATCTGAAATTGCAGTCATTAGGGCGCAGCAAAACAGTCTGAAACACACAGTACCTTGCATCGATCACAGAAGTTACGCTTTCAGCTTCTAATCTCCGAAAAACATGAGGAAGCTGGACCACAACGTGGCTGATGGAGCCAGTGAGCGGCACGTTGCGAATGGCCACCTGTGAGAACACAGCAGGATGTTTAGGGAAGCAGCATTCCAAAGGCAGGCACACTGCTGCAGGCTTTCTGTAGCTCACATCTGACAGCAGTGCACGAGGCTATTTTTAAGAAAGCTCCAATACAAAACTCCAGTTGTGTATTACACATACTGGATCTGGTAAATACATGACAACTGCTTATGGCCTGAATCCCATATATTTGAGATGGTCTCCTGAACTTTTTACTTTTCCTGTTTCTTTCAAAATACTAACAGTTCATGCATCTCACACAGCAGGAGATTAAAAAAAATAAAAGGAGGCAGATGAACCCCCCATTTAACAACAAAATATATAAAATAAGGTAACTTGAGACTGTCAAATTAGAAACCCAAAATCCGATTTCTGACATGAAACAGCAGCTACTATGAAAGAAAAGGATCAAACAAGCATCACTGCATGAGGAGTGGTTCTTCACGCCCCTGGCACAGCAGGCAGCGTCATGGAGATTCAGACTGAAACATCTGGCTGAGGGAAATGATAGGCACACACAGTCTTTCAGCAACTGAGTTACAGAATTTTTCTGCACGTTGCATTTTCTGTTCCTCTCCCCCTCACTTTCACACCAGCATTCCAGCTCCTCTGGGAACTCACCTGCCCAGCGTAATTGAAGCAGTGTTTGCTGAACACAGAGTTAATCTGGGGGTCCTGGAGAGCACTGAACAGCAGCGTCTGCCGGTAGTACTTGGACCAGTTGTTGAGATTCGGCATCCGCACTCGGGAAAAGTCCACCCCGTGGGAATCCAGTGGCAGCAGGTTAATGTGCTTTATCAGGTGCTGCACAGACAGATGGAGACACATCACTGCTGATATCCCTGCCTGCCTGCAGGAGCCTTAACTGCAGTGGGAAAGAGGGCAGGGACCAGCAAGGCAGCACAGAATATAAACAAGCAGCATCTCCCAAGACACCATTGTCTGGAATTTATTGACCACAGCAAGAGCAATTTACTTGATTTCCTGCCACAGAACTGAAAGCTACCATCTCTTTAGTCACCAGGAACAGTAACCTTTCCTTCCAATCTTCTCCCAGGGCAAGTATAATAGATTTGTTTGTATTAAAGTCAATGGGCCCAAGGTTTCTGAGCTAAACGAAGTCCAAGCACAGCTCAGCTCTCATCACATTCAGGGAGAGTTTGAAGAAATTCACCACATTTTGCCCTCAGGGAATGATGCCCAGAACTGGCATTCCTGCCACCACTTGGCAGGCAGTTGCACCTAAAGGAAAAAAAGAGGAAACAGGCTCCAGGACTAATTCCTTGGATATTGTGTAGGCTCATGTGCCCTTTCTGGGACTCCCAAGGAAAGAAGACCTTTTGGACTCATCCAAGATGCACATAGTGACATCACGTAGTCAAAATGTCTGGTCCAGGTACCTTAGAGGTGTTTTTATGTGGAAAAGAAAACTGTACCATTTCAATCCTGCAAACAACTATTAACCACAAGCCAAAAAGTAGGGGTACTACTACATACTAGCATACTAAAAACCAAGAGCTCTATTTTCATTAACTGTACAGGAAACCCTTCATACTGTTTAACTGTGGACATGACTAATGCTTAGTATCTCTGCAGTCAGTGGAGACATGCACCAGCTCCTCTTGCTTTCTGGAGGAGCCTGAATTAGGCTATACAGACTCCTCACATGGCTGCAGTCTGACTGAGACACTGGGCAGTCAGACAGCTGGCATAATTTCTCCCAGATGTGATTAAAGGAATCATCATTATCTCATGCCGCAAGATCATTAAAACCGTCCAAAAAACACCTCTGATGAAATATACTACTAAATCACCAAACGAAGTTTTAGAGAGAACATGTCCTGAATACTACCAAAATCTGTAGAAAGAATATTCTTAGTATAAGGAAAATATCAGGGTGGAGGGAGGAAAAGAAATGTACATCCATGCCTAGAATCAAGTCAGTGAAAAACAGAAATACTGCTCACCGCCAAAACAGAGTAACATCAGACTAGCAAGACACAGCACAGCACAAAAATGAAAACACACGGCAAACGCACCAGAACGTGTTCCCAGTTCTGCATCAGGTAAATGTCTGCTTGATCAATTATGAGGATTTCTATTGATGACAGAAAATCAAAGTCTCTCTTCTTCTCCCCCTCTGCGCCAATGACAGTCCTGATGCCCAGGGGAGAGGCAATGATGATGTCTGACGAGTAGAAGGGGGCATAGAGTCTCATGCTCTTCTGCAGAATCGCAACCCCTGTCCAAAAACATCACCAACTTCTCAGTTAACATAAATTATCAATTACATTCTTCCACCAGGTTCTGTAACAGTAATTCCCCCATTTCCTCTCCCCACACTGATGATTATAGATGGACACAACTAATCTGTCTGAAACTCTTCTTTCACCAAAAAGTGCTTACTTACCCTACCCCCACTTGACAAAGATTTGGAAAATTTTCATGTAGTTTGGCAAAGCCTTTCCGTACTACTTTTTAAAAGATTTTTCATAATCTGGACAAAATTTTTTAACTGAAACATATTTTTGTGATTTTCTGCTAAACAGGGGGATGAGGGGACTGAACAACTTAAGAAACGAGAAAAAGAGCAGAAATTATTAACTACTCATTTCTCCCTAAATCCTAAGCTTTGGTCTCTGCCTTTAGGTATTACAGTAACTACTACCATAATCTGTCATAAAAATTTGGGGTGGACCTCTTGATTATCAACTGCTTTTATTCACAGGGCTGAAAGATATGCTACTAAACCACAAACAAGGTTCTTCATATTACAATGATCAAAAGCATGACCAGTCGTGCACCTACAGTGCTTCTCACATCACATTGTTGCAGGGTACATTCTGAACCAGCTTATGCATCACCTCTCATGTTATAGACAGGAAAGGGAAGGAATCAAAGGAGTTTGTGCCATAACTACATGGCAGTATTTCTAGAACCCACAGTTTTCTGATCTTAAAAATCCAGCTGGTCCAGACCACATTCAAACCACCCCTGACAAACTGCCAAACAAAGTCTCTCCAACTTCTCTCCCTGTCCATGTGAAGCCAGACATCATGAGTACAGTTGAAGGCCCTTCCAAGAATTTCAGAGACAGCAGTAGGGACCCCTCCTGCTGTCTATTTCAACCCAATGATAAAAAAGGGAAAAAGAAAGGTTCAATTGGTTGAATTTCCAGGAAGAAGATATCACTTGTCACAGCACATACACAGTTTAGAAACACCAAGTCTTTTTTCTGTTTAAAAATGTGAAAGAGTGGTGGTTTCAGTAAGGCATAACAAATGTGCTTTAAATTAGATCTTTGTGCATAAGTAACAGGGTGTGCAGAACAGTAAGAAAGAGAAATTATTCTGCTTCTATAATTTGCTTCTGCAAGTTAACAGCACTGAAAGTTTCTTCAATCATTTCTTAACACTTAGTAAGTGGAACAAGCAGAGTGTGGTACGGGAGAGGACTGAAAGGAAAATTATTATGCTACTGAAAGTAAGATGCTTTCAGCCTGAGAGATAGTCACTGGGGAAGGAAGAAAGACTGAGTACGACCTGCTCACATCTTCCAGTGTATCATTAAATTTCTTGGGGTGCCAATTTATCTTTCAAGGTGCAGTATTTCAAAAGCCTCCGATCTGTCAAGTTAAGTCAGAAAAACTGCCTTCTCATCTTGGCAGCTCCAGGAACCAAGCCACTAGCTAGTTCTCTGCACACTGAGTTACTAAACAGCCTAAGATTACAATATTATGAAACAGTCTCAAATTTTCTGCTTGTCCAACACTCCTACTTGCTGGCTACCCATTTGCTTTCATGAAAACCATGGGAAGCACAGCAGAAAATTGCTTTGCTCAGTACTGAGCTTTAATTTTGTTCCAACCATTACAAGAGACATTGTGAACAGGCTAATTAAACCCAAAAGATTTTTTTTTTATAACATGAAAAGACTTTGCTGCATAATCAAGGCTATCTTAAAAATGAGGTGTGGGCAGTCCTGCTAGAATAAAGCTGTCATTGCATTTTAAATGATTCTGAACTTGATGTGAAAATAATTACTTTTCTATTTTCTCTTTCTTTTTAAGTCCTGGCAAGGCAAGACAGATTTTCAGAAAAATCCAAGTTGCCAGTGCAAAACCAGCAGGAATACCACACAGCCTAGAGTTTCACCAGAACTTCCAGCCCTGATAGCTCCTTAGGCATTTGGGAAGAATTTGTTATTTAGCAGGTCTTTACAAGCTAAAATTCATCTGTTCAGTAGGTCATTACCAATTCTGAAGTGGTCATCAATGTTGCCAGCAAAGACAGCTTCATAATCTTCAGGTCTTTTCAAGTTGGGGGGCTTCTCTTCTGGGTCAGAGCCAAACTCCCCTTTGAAACGCTTTTTATTACTTACATCTATTTTTTTTTTGTCATTCACTTCAAGGAGACTGATGAAAATATGCACAATTCGCAGAGCGCATTCCCTGAAGGGCACTATCATCAGTACCTGTGCAGATCAACAGTTACAAGAGAATAACCCATAAAACATGAACACTCACCATTAACTCTGTGTTAATTCCACTTTTGGCTTGGATCTGCCCCCGTGGGGCATCCCAACAATCAAAACAAAACAATTCTGACAAGCAGCAGGGAGGGAAGATGCACTAGGATGCAGTGTGCTCCTAAACTAGCAGTGGCCAGCAGCTCTGCCTGGTTCCCCAGCTCATTCAGGGTACCAGTACACGGGAACTGAAAACTAAGCACATTCTCCTGTGCTCCCTAACCCCCAAGCAAGCAAGAGCCCCTGTGACACAGAGACAGGGTCAAGGGCTGGCTGTTGGATGGGTGGCAATCATCTCTGCACAGAACTCCGAGATGTAAATGGCTAATGAGGGGGCCAACACAGAAACCAAAGATTTGCCAGGAATGCAGCAACCACAGAAACACAACTCTGGAACTGGTCAGTAGGCTGCTTCTTGCCAGGCATTTGCCCTGCCCATGGAGGACAACTTCCAGGCATGATAAAGGGATGTAGAAAAGCACATGCCCAGGAACACCACCTGAGAGAGCAGCAACAGAAATACGTGTGGATAAACTACGAGGATGTTTGGACAGCCTGAGCAGGCGGCCAGCGTGGGGATCAGGGGATCAGAGTTCTCTTACCTTAGGCCTAGTGAGCCCCTGATCCCTGTACTCATCGATGTCTGTCCCCGGCTTTCGGTCCCTCCGTTTGGCATTGTTGCTGAGCACCTGGGCATTGGCCTTGAGGACATGGTTCAAGGCATGCAGGCAGTAAGCCTGTCGGATTTCTTCCCCGTTTGTTAAAGCATTTCTTTCTGGATAGAATAAGTCCTGGTATGAATTCATGATACAGAAGAGCTCTCTTTGTAACGGGGTAAAAAGGGGATCGCTTGGTTTGTCCACTGAGGACAGAAATTGTTTATTCACTTTTGGCCAAGTGTATTCCAAAGGCTTGTGGAGATGAAGCTGTTTCACATCAAGTTCTTTGTCGGCTTTCAAAGTTTTATGTTTCTCCAAAGTGGAAGAAAAAATTAGTTGACCCAGCTTTGGCCACTGAAAAAAAAACAGGCAAACAACACTGAGGAGTCATATGTACCAAGCCTGGCACACTTGAAAGCATATCACCACAGCTGGCGATATCAACTTTAATCAAGTTCATGGAATTAAGGATATTGTCTTTTCATAATAGAAGTGGAAACCTTTCTTTCAATGTACAATCTCTTTTAGAGTCTGCCAGGATAAACAACAATAAACTTGAGCTCAGTAGATCTGGATGGATTTTGCAGTGATGTGTCTATAATTGCTCCTGCCTCACAGAAAACTGAGGATTTTTCTGCCTAACCCTCCCAGCAAATCAGTGGCTCAAACCAGGGACAAGATGACAACCCCGGAGTCCAACTACACTTACCAATTGGCCCCACTGAGGTACGTACTTCGAACAAAGATGAAAATAAACCCATTAGGGGCTAATCTCAGAAGTTATGATTCAACTGCTAAATGCAATTGTGTTGAGTGTCTGTCTGATTTTAAACAGTTATCAGTGTAGTAGGGGAAAACTCTAAATTTTAAGCCTTCTGTCATGCAAGTTGTCCCCAACTATCCCTGTAAAGCAGCTACACCAATTTAAGCAAAGATATATCACGCATTGCTTCAGGTGGCACCGGTAATTTTGGCCACCATGTGCCAAAAAAGAAAAAAGTAAATTAAATTTTAAAACAAAATCACAGCTTTCTCTCTGACTAACTAACCATTGGATATCTTCCAATGAATGTCACCCAGCATATGGCTGACCAGAATGGAAGGCAACTCTCCAGGACAAAATCAGATGTGAAAAAGTTATGAAGCAAAGATTTATCTAAAAATGAGTATTTTGAAAACCAATATTCTTTGTCAAGCAATGAGGTGGTTTTCTGGTACTGTAATTCACATATTATTACCAGAATTAACAATATAAGTAATAAATTCCCCTTCAGTGGCTTGTAAATGTGTAAAGGGACAGAGCCATCCTGAAGCAAGACTGTGAAAGTGCATCACAAGTACTTTTAAAACTGTAAAGGATCACCTCAGAAGTTCAGCTGCAGAACGCACCCCCAGCATTGTGCTGTCACCACTCAGAAAAAAGCCCTGTTTCTACCCCTTGTCATGTTTGGGACTACAGTTCAAACTCTAAAGCTATGTATTTCAGATGTATCACCACATGCCTCCATAACAGCAGACTTCAGATTTCAACCCTTGCTCAGCAGTAAGTGAAGAAGAAAACAGTTCAACAACGCCGTGACAAAATCTCGATAATTTTAGTGCCAACAGCTAATAATTGTAGTAGGCGTAAAAGTTAGAGGCAGACGAGGCAAAGGGCTAGCGGGAGGGAGTTCCCCTCCTATCTCCCCTTTATTAAGGGTAAGGGGTTTAGGGTCGAGGTGCTCGGGAGGGGGAGAGGGAGGAGAGGAACAGCCCTTACAGAACTTCTCTCGCTGGCTTATAAAGGGGGTAGGTTAACCAATAAGGAAAGAGGGAAAGGGTGGGGATAAGCATACAGAACCAATAACTACAAATAAGGGTGGACTACAATTCAAAGTAACCAATAATATATATAACAGAACAGAACTTGCTGGAAGAGAGGGCGGAGTCAGAGTCTTGAGTTCGCCCAGGGGGGCAGAGGCAGCTTGGGGGCCGACCCGCCACAAATAATAACAATTATGATCTATTTCACTTGTATTAAAAAATGATTATTTTAATCCAGGCATCTTTAGAAACTGCATGGCTACAGAACATTATTACCTGGCTTTGACTTGAAGTTTTAGGAAGTGTAGACATCTTCTCGATTTCTTTATCTTCAAGTTCTTTGTCCATGTGCTGTTTAAATGGATCTATTTACAGCAACAACAAAAAATAGCCTGAGAACTATTGCAGCTAATAGTAGAATCAAGCTGCAAAATGGATTTGCAAATGAGATGAACAGTTTCCATGCTGGCCAACACCACAATTAAAATTAGTTATTTCAAAGCACTTGGAGATGAGAGAAAGGATGTCAAATTCTCTCTGCAAAGAACAGAGAGAACAGATTTGACAGATTGCTTTTAAAAAAGAAGAAGAAGCACTTATGGAAGTACTAGAATTTTCAAGCACTAATCAAATGTTAGACAGAAAAACAATATGTAGTGGAAAACAGTGGCAATTTTTTGCCTTAAGCTCTGACATGTCCATTGCTTACAGGTGAAAAAGGCTATCAATAGTAAAGTCCCAACTGAACTTGCAAACCTTCCTAATTTGTAAACAGTTCTGCCCAGGGCTTTGGCCGGTGATATGAATACTGTAACAAAGCAGAGAGATATTAGGCAAGTTTTGGAGAAGGGGGGGCAAAAATCGCCTGAAGTGAGAAAAACTCTGATTTATCTAATCAGCATTTCTTTTGGAAAGGAGAGGCAAAGAACTGTCAAATCATATTATACTCAGAGACACTGGCACGCACAAAGTCACATGCAAAGCTTGTTTTGAAAGCCAAGCCCTGTATCCTGCTTGCAGCACAGCAGCACTTGCTACATAAAGAAAACTAATTAGGGAACACTGGTGCTTGCCAACAAATATCCAGCCCACACACAAGTTACCCAGGCAAAAGTCAAGACATTTACTGATCATGACACTGAAAAAAACATGGAGAAAATCGTCTCAGAAATGCAAATGACCAGGGTATCATTTAATTGTACTGCAGGCTCTCTCCTGAGTTTTACTGATTGCAGCATTTTCCCAATAAAGTAGAGGGAGTAACGGGATGTGTTTTCAAGAATTTTAGTGACCCGGGGACCAGAGTAGAAATTCATCCCCTTTCTGCTATCTTAGGTTACTCATTTTCTGCAACAGACTATAGAGACACTTCCAAGCTACAAGAACCCACTGAGAAGTAGTGCATCATTTATAGGTGGAACAAAGCTGTTAGGATACTTAGCATGCAGTTGGAGAGCTACTGTTCTCATTAAAATGCAATGCCAACAGCCTAAGTCATATTCTCATGGTAACAAGAATGAGCTGTTTTTTCTATCACATGGCCCTTTGATGCTTCCACACATTTCATGTATCACCCAGGCTGCCTCCCAGATCTAATGTCAGCTGCTGCTCCAAGATGACAAGACAGCATCACTAGGGATGCTACAAACATATTTCACTCTCTCAAACTATGCCATCTGATATTAAAGCCACAGAGCATGAAATATGAGCAGAAGCTGTGCAAGTGCCAGTGTGTGGCATGTTGCTGAAGGATCACACACCCATGCAACACGGGTTATTTTGTTATTTTGTTACATATGGTGGGACAACTCCAACACTGGAGCTCAGATGCATCCATCAGTGCATTGAAATTCTGAGATATACCGTTAAAAGACACTACATGTGCTCTGCTGATGCTTCATACTCTCCTGATTCTGGTGCAGTCAGACTCCTCTGCATAACCTTCAAAATTCTGAGAGCCCTGAGCATTTGTCTAAATTACTGTAGCTGCTCCAAGCTTCTCAGAATCTGACCTCTAACTCCACTGAGATGTGAAGGATGCCCCCACAGGTCAGCTTTGTGATTATCTCCTGCGCTGTTTGTGCCAAGAATAGTTTCCATAGTCAACTGCAGGCTTGCAGAGCCCTTTGTATCACAGTGTCTTTTAAAACTACTATTAAAACAGAAGAACAAGATAACATCCTCCACACACTTTTCTAGTTCTTGATACTTCAAGCTTTACCAGTCATAGCAGAAACCCCGCTTGAATCCCAGTCCCCAGGGGCTACAGAGAACAAATGGTTCAGCTACACATCTGCATTAGTGTTGAGGGTCCCTTATGTAACCAGCTGACATGTGGGCAGTACAATGAATAATGTAGTGGAAGAACTCAGAAGCTGTACAGCCTATCACTAGGGTGTTGGATAATTTAAACATGTTTACAGATACTTCTCTAAAGGCAGATCCCTAAACACAAACACACAGTGTTTTACCTTGTGGAAGAGCTTGTGAAGAACTGCTGTCTCTCTTATCTGCATTGCAATCTCCACTCTCCTCTTCCATGAAATTGGTTTCCAAGCTAAATTCAGATTCATGTTTCACATCAGTAAACTCCTCAGTTACTCCATGACGTAGGTCACAAGAGGCATCTATGCCATCAGCCTGCTCCTGGCTGAGCATCTCCTCTGCTGTGTCTGTGGCTGTCAATTGACAGAAAGAAACAGGTTCATTTCTCTTGGAAAAGTTATTGCCTGTAGAAATTGTTCCCTTTGAGTTACCAACTCTTTTCTCCCCAAATTCTATCAAAAAAGATAAAAGCAGACTTTGTATTCTACCATAAAGATGACTTTTGGCTAGCATGCCAAATGTTACATAATACAAAATGTGGTCCCCCAGAGAAAACTAAAGAAGAAACATATTTGGGGAATATAACTTCTAGTTTCCAAAGACCCCAAATAACTGGAAATGATAAAAAGTTGACTCCTCTCTCCCAGCATTTATTTGCAGACTTCATGAATGAGGATACCTTGCCATAAAGGCGGAGGTTTCCTTCCAATTTCCATATTCTTTTCTGTGCTGTGAGGCAAACCTTTCCCTCCTCTTGGTGGCACAGCCAAGCCAGATGCTGCTCGAGAGAACAGCTTGCGTCTCCCATGAGTGGGTGAGAACCCCTGGTCTGCTGCTCCATGCGGATTTCCTCTGTGCTGCCGCACAAACAACATCTGAGGAAGCAGCAGTGAGCTGTCTGGCAGAAAATGAGCACAGCTACCCTTTCCCCTGCTAAATCCTTCAGCAGCTGCTGCTCCCACCCACACAGAGGCAATGGAGCAACAGAGTCTCCAAGGCAGAAGAACATCCAGCCAACAAGCCAGTCTACACCAGGATCCTGGCTAAAACCATACGTTAGTCAAACATTTACCAAAGAAGCATGGGAAAAGACAAACTAACCTTCTTCCTCCTCTGGAACATCATTCTTATCTTCTTCACCCCCCTCTGCTTCTTCAGCCTCCTGGGACCCTTCATTGTCTATTTCTGCCTCACTTTCCTCAGCTTCTTCTGATTCACTTTCATCTTCTTCTTCCTCACTCTCAGACTCAGGCGAGGTCTTCAGGGTAGCCAGGAGCTTATGATATCCAGAGACGTGCTCCACTTCTGTCTCCGAATCGCTTTCTGCACTTGATTTATCAGAATCCTCAGACTGGAAAGGAAAACATGACTGTAACACCATCAACAGTAAAAGCCTATTAAGCAGCAGGCAAGTACCCTTACCTCTACTTGTACTGTTATGTTTCCCCAATCCCATGAAACCCTTATGTAGATGCAAAGGAATTTTTCAAAACCCACCATTTTATGCCAATAATTATGCTGGACACCTCCAATTAGATTTCGAAAGCATCTTGGGACACAGACTGAAGAGCCTTGTTCTGAACCAATTAGACTTGCAGCATCACAAAACGCAGTGCTTTCAGTCTCAGCTGAGTGAGGACATTTGATCTCCACAGACAAGGCATTTACTGAACTGGCACTAGATTCTTCTAAGAAAACCACATACAGATTGAAAATTGTAGAAGGGCACCTGTACAAGGGACAGAGTATGCTGGAAATGCTTCTGGCTTTCAAGAAGATAGGTGAAATAGTTGTCAGTGGACAATGGTTCCCCAGGGAGTTGGTCAGGTTTGGTTCAGCTGTACAGCTCTACACTTCAAGCAAGCCAGACTTGGAGCCAGTTCTGTCCTGGGCTTGCACAAATCAATGTCCAGATTATAGCCAGAACTATAGTGAAACCATGAGTATCAACATAGAAACATTTACTCCTTTCTTAATTCCTTTTAGCCCAAAAAGGAAAAAATCAGTAAATACTATATTAATGCACAAATTTGCTAAAGAAAACAAATGAAACAGAGTAATTAATTTTTCCAAACTAAAACTTTGAAGTGTTTTATTAATCTGATGATAAAGGCAGTTAGCAAATCCTGACGGAAAGAAAAGTAGAGCACTGGCCATCTGAAGAAGAGGAATGAGAATATTTCTTTGTTCAACCAAGAACAAAATGTCTCCTAACTCATGCAACACTAAGTTTATCAACATTATTAAAACAACTTAGAGTGATCTCATTTTCACTGTTACTAAGTAATATGCAAAACTTGAGAGATGCTGTTATTTCCTGCTGCTTCTGCCCTCTCATGGTATTACAGTTTTGAGTTAGACATTACAGAGAAAAATTCAGAACCACACAAAAATCATACTCAACTTTTTCTCCTAAACACTGATTTTCTAAGTGGAACAACTTAATCACCCTGAATAACTTGGTAACATGACATGCTAAGTTTTTTACTTCACTGAACTACACAAAGATGAAAGGAAGGAAGAAATAAAAATACTTTACCAATTCACATATTTGAGTTGCTTCTGGTCTTCCAGCAACCCTGAAAAGAAAGCACTGAAATATCTTACTCTGTCAATGATGTTATACACAGGATGAATAAAATGAGGGCAAGAGTGAATTGACTAGTTATACAAGTTTAAAAATGTTAAAAGAAAGTTTAAAACCAAACCATCACACATTTCTCCCTAAGAAAACAAACTGGGCACTTACCCTTAAGGGTGACTCCTCACTTAGGTGAAGCCTAAGTGCTCAAACATTACAACTGATCAATAAAAGTTTTAAAGTAAAATCCAGCTTTGATCAGAGGATGAGGTCTCAAAAGGAATTACAAGAATCTAGCAACAAGAATAGTTTATAAGAAAGTTAACCAGAGACAGCGACTACTTCTACACTAAATATTGGCCTGTGAAATGGGAAGAAGACACGAACTAAAGGAAAAGCATCATTAATTAAGTGTTGGGAGTGCAATTTTTCAAACAAGGCACTGCACAAGATGGGCTTAAATTAACCTCAACTCCTTCGAAAATATGCAGAGACTTGCGTGGGACTGAGCGTCCTGGTACAGAGTGACACACAGGACACTCTCTCCAGCAGGCCCGGGCTCTTCCTTCCGTCCCAAACCACACAGGCCGGGAGAGTCCAGGGGACACACAAACAACAGACCTTAACATTGTGTGCCTGCTCCTATAGTCATTTAATGTTAAGCTGGTGACCCAGCTGTGTTTTCCTCGCCCGCTCCTAAGGCCTTACAGCAGCAGCAAAGATCGCACAGATCACACAGCATCTGGACTAAGCACCTCCTTCCTCGCAGATTTACACGTGGGTACAAAAGGAAGGTGGTCTTTTTGACAGACGGGCATCCCGCCCAGGAGGGAATGGCTCTTGTGACACGGCCTTTTTCTTGCTCTATTTTCACAGCCTTTCCGAGATCAGAAAAGAGCACGAGCAAACAGTGGGAAAACTGGGACCCTGACAAGCCAAGGGACCAGCCTGGTATCAAAATGGGAGCCCACCTCGCACTCTTCCGCTTCCCCACTCCTCGTGGCAGCCTCCGCGCTGCACTACAAAAGTTTACATTTGTTGCAAGAAAATCCGAGCCGAAATCCCCTGCCTTCCGTTCGGCTTTCGAGACTCGCAGCTCACGAGCGGCAGCGCGCCATAGAGCTGCAGCTGCCCTCCTTCCCTCGGGAGCCCAGGGGAAGCGTGAGAGCGAGCGGCCTCCGCCCAGGCCGGCCCCGGGCCGAGCGCGGCTCCTGGACCCTGCAGCGCCGGGGCCGATCCGCGGGGAAGGGCGGCCCCCCGTGGGCTGGCCCAGCCCGGCACTCACTTGTCATAGAAAGGGTGCTCCTCGCCGAACTCCCGCAGGTGCTTCTTCTGCTTCTTGCTCAGGCTGCGCAGCAGCTCCCGCCCGGCGCGCCGCTTGCCCATCCCGGCCCGGCCCGCTCCACGTGGGTGCCCGGCGCTGCCCGGCGCGCCGCACTGTCGCACGGCGGGGCGGGGCC